>PVIU01003540.1:0-143361 GCA_004026605.1 Ondatra zibethicus | reverse complement strand
TTGAGGCCAGCCTGGTCCACGCACAGTTACTTAGAGAGTTTGAGGCCAGCCTGGTCCACATACAGTTACGTAGAAAGTTTGAGGCTAGCCTGGTCCACACACAGTTACATAGAGAGTTTGAGGCCTGTCTGGTCCACGCACAGTTACATAGAGAGTTTGAGGCCTGCCTGGTCCACGCACAGTTACGTAGAGAGTTTGAGGCCTGCCTGGTCCACGCACAGTTACATAGAGAGTTTGAGGCCTGCCTGGTCCACGCACAGTTACGTAGAGAGTTTGAGGCCAGCCTGGTCCACGCACAGTTACATAGAGAGTTTGAGGCCTGCCTGGTCCACGCACAGTTACGTAGAGAGTTTGAGGCCTGCCTGGTCCACATACAGTTACGTAGAGAGTTTGAGGCCAGCCTGGTACAACCTTGTATTTAAGAAAAACACCTCAAAAAGAGCTTTGGTGCTAGCTGGATGTGGTAGCACATGCCTTTAATCCTAGCACTTAGGAGGCAGAGGCAGATGGATCTCTGTAAGTTTGTGGCCGGCCTGGTCTACAGAGTAAGTTCCAGGCCAGCCAAAGATACACAGAGAAGCCCTGTCTTGAAAAAAAAAAATGGAGCTTTGGTGCTGAGCATCCATGGTAGGTTGGTTACCATCTATAGTGCAAGATAGACCCAAGACAAATTCCAGCCACAACCTGGTTTTGCTGGGATCTAGCCCTCCAGCCACTGTTGCTCCATGTGAGCTGAGAGATAGAACATAACACTCTTCAACACTTGGCCCTGCCCTAATTCTTTCTTTGCCTTACTTACTACGCGTTTCCTGAGATGAGCCCAGCAGAGTTCCTCCAGGCCTCTCTCCTCCCCTGATGGCGTGTTTCCTCTTGTTACCCCTTAGGAGTTCTCCGAGAAGGTCCTGCTGCATTCTCAATCTCTCCACTTCATGTCAGTCTGCTTCCTTGGAAGGCCAGCAGCCCCACAAGCTCCAGGAAGCAGCACACTACTGTTCTGAGCACAAGGGAGAGGCTAGCCTTTGGCAGGGGTGGGTGGGTCTGGAGCTGCCAATCAAGGCTTAGAATCCTGGAGCTGCTGGTCCTACTCATGGGGTCTCAGAATCATCACCTGTAATCTGGGACTAATCATGTCTTGGAACCTTAGGACAGTCAGCAAGAGGTTGGTTTGAAGCAAGTCTGAGCATAAAATCAAGTCGCTGTGAGCATAGGACTATTGTGTAGATGGTTAAAAGTTTTTTATTTATGATTACTGTGTATGAAAGCATGGTGAATGTGGGGGTGCACCCCATGTGTACATGTGAAGGTCAGAAGACTCCTTCGTGGGGTCAGTTCCTTCCTCCTAGGGAGCATGGTGAATGTGGGGGGTGCACCCCATGAGTACATGTGGAGGTCAGAAGACGCCTTTGCGGGGTCAGTTCCCTTCTCCTAGGGTTCTGGGACCCAAACCCACATCTCCAGTCTTGCAGCAGAAGTGCCTTCACCTGCTGAGTCATCTTCTGGTCCTGAGTTTGGTAGATGTAGTGGCTCTTGGGCCAGCTCTACCACTTGCTAGTCTGTGCCCCCCACCAAGTTCCTTCTGCTTGACTTAGTCTCTTCACCTATGAAAAGGGGAAAGGGGGGTCTTTGGAACAGCATGTACACACATTTTATTATTTACATAGAATACAGTCACCATTCTATGGAATGGTCCTGTCTTTGCTTTAGGCCTTTAAGTTACACGCTAAATATAAAAGTTGTCTCTTCTACTATGAATCACATTTATAGTGTAATTTTAGCAGCATATAATTAGAAACGATTTTTCACTCACCTGTAATATTATTCAAGTTTTAGGTATTTTAAGTGTGATTATGACTCTTTTTTTAACTAAGTAAAAATTACATTCACGGATCTTAAGGGTATATTTTAATGGCTCTTAATAAATTCACGCACTTGTTTAATTACTACACAGTCCAGATATAGGACTTTCAGCTCTTCGGAGTATTCCCCAGACCCCTTCCTAGCTAATTTCTGCCTGCCATGGCCAGCAGCTAACTGCTCCAGTTTTTGTCCCATCTTAATCCTTTAAAGCTTATTTCTATTTCATTTTATGTATGAGTGTTTGACCTGCATGTATGTGCACAACATGGATGCTTGATGCTCATGGAGGTCAAAGGATAACACCATATCCCCTAGAAGTGGAATTATAGATGGGTGTGAGTCACCATGTGGGTACTGGGAACCAAGCCCAAGTCCTCTATAAGAGCAACAATTGCTCTTAACCACCCAACTACCTTCCTGCCCCATTTTCCCCAGCTTTGATGTAGACTATTACTTTAACTAGGCAAAAATGTGTTACATTTGTTCATGTGTGTGTGTGTTCGTGTGTGTGCAGGAGCATGTGTGCATATGTGTGCAGGAGCATGTATGTGCAGTGCATGTGTGTGCAGGTTCATGTATGTGAAGGAGCATGTGTGTACATATGCTTGCAGGTGCAGATGCATGTGCGTGCAGGAGCATGTGTGTGCAGGAGCATGTGTGTGCAGGAGCATGTGTGTGCAGGAGCATGTGGGTGTAGGTACATGTGTGTGCAGGAGCATGTGTGCCTGTGCACATACAGAAGTCGGAAGACATCCTTAAGAGTTGTTCCTTAAGTGCCACTCACTGTCTCTTTTGAGACAGTGTCTCTCATTGGGACTTGACAAGTAGGCTCCATTGGCTGACCTAAGGGTCCCAGGATCTCTTGTCTTTGCCTCCCTAGCACTGAAATTATAAGTATATGCCTGGTGGGTTCTAGGGATTAACCCCAGGCCCTTGTGCTTACACGACAAGCACTTTATCAACTGAGCTATTGCTCTAGCCCCCAGATGTGCTTTTTGTGTGCCTGGCTTCTCTTAGTCAATTCTTTTCTGATTCACTCATATTGTTGCATACATCTGTATAGCTGTTCTCAGTGTCTGAGGGGCCTGGAACCAATTTCCCATGGGTATCTAAACCTGCAGGTACTAGAATCCCTTGTATAAAATCTTGTGACATTTGCAAGTAATCCATACACATCTTCTGATATACTTTTAACCATCGCTAGACTACATATAATACACACTAATGTAAATACTTATAAATGTAAATAGTTCCAGTGTATTACTTAGGAAATTCTGACCAGAGAGAAGTACGTGTTAAACACAGATGCATTTTTCCTCGATATTTTCAATTCTCGTTTAAAGATCTCATCCACATGGTGGGCCAATCTACTCATTTTCACTGTTGAGTAATATTCTGTTGTACAGACAAAACTCAACGTGTTGGGCTGTTCTGCTCATAGACTTTTAGGTTGCTTCTGAGATTATCTTGTTGTGCTAGATTGTTATTTTTGCTTGTTTTGTCCACTGAAGTGACCTGGGAAAATGGAACCTCAACTGAAGAACTACCTCCATCAAATTTGCCTGTGGAATGACTGCGGGGCAGCATTTTCTTGAGGATCAATTGTTATGGGAGAGTCCCACCTGTTGTGAAATATTATTTTATTAATTGGGCAAGGATTTATTACATTTTTTCATGCTGAGGACTATTTCTTTAACTGTGGAAAGGGGTGTTACATTTGTTTGTACTGCATCTGTTTAATTATGTAAAGGTGTGTTTGTATTTGTTTCACCTTGCCTGCCTAAGGCACCTGATTGTTCTAATAAAGAGCTGACCGGACAAAAGCTAGGCAGGAGAAAGGATAGGCAAGGCCGGCAGGGAGAGAGAATAAATAGGAGGAATCTAGATTCGGGAGAAGAGGGGAATAAAAGGAGAAGTAGAGAGGAGAGAAGGAGGGACATGCCCGGAGCAAGAAGCCAAGCAGCTGCCAGCCAGACATAGAGAGAGCAGGAAAGTAAGATATAAAGAAAACGCAAAGGTTAAAAAGCCCCAAAGTGCAGATGAAGAGAAATAGGTTAAGTTATAGAGTTAGCAAGAAAAGAGCTAAGGCTGAACGTTCAAAACTAATAATAGTCTCTGTGTCATAATTTGGGAGCTGGGAGGTGACCCAAAAGAAAAAGCCGGGTACACCCGTCCACTGTGGATGGTGCCACCCATGGGAAGGTGGTCCTGCTGTAGATAAGGAAGCAGGCTGAGCAAGCCAGTAAGCAGCCTTCCTCCATGGCCTCTGCTTCAGTTCCTGCCTCCTCCAGGATCCTGTCTTGGCTTCCTCAATGACGAAACAGCAATCTCTAAGCCAAACAAGCCCTTCCCTTTGCATGCTGCTGTTGGTTAGTGTTATATCACAGCAATAGAAAGCAAACTGGGATTATTATGACTAAATTATTATTTACTCGTTATTATGAGTTATTATGAGTAAATCTGCTGTGACTTTTTTTCAAACACCTCCTTTTGTAGACATGTAATTTCACTTTTCTTGTGGAAATGCCTACGAGCAGAATTGCAGGCACAATGGATAGTTATCTGTGTAAGTTTATCAGAAACTGCCAAGAAGTTTTCAAAGTGATGGCCCTATTTCACAAACCAAATAGCAATGTGAGAAAAAAAAAAGTTATGCGGTGGTGGTGCACGCCTTTAATCCCAGCACTTGGGAGGCAGAGTCAGGCGGATCTCTGTGAGTTCGAGGCCAGCCTGGTCTACAAGAGCTAGTTCCAGGACAGGTTCCAAAGCTACAGAGAAACCCTGTCTTGAAAAACAAAAAACAAAACAAAACAAAAGAAGCAACTGTTTGACATTTTATAAACATCTGCTGACTGTGAGAACGTTTACTTTTCCAGTTATTGTAGTGAGATAGTATCTCTTGTAACTTTGATGTTCATCTCTTTAACAATGCTGATCACATTTATATGGTTATTATTTTGGCCTTTTTCTGAGACATCTGCTCAAGTCTTTGATTGCTCTAGAGGGTTTGCTCATTGGTCTTTTCATTATTGATTTGCACTGATGTGAATATTTTCATCTTGTGTGTGCCTTGCCTTCTTGCATTCTTAAATATATTTTGTAATAAATAGGAATTTTTAATTATTAGGAAATCTAATTCATATCTGGTGGTGGTGGCAAGTGGATCTCTGTGAGTTTAAGGCCATCCTGGTCTACAGAGTGAGTTCCGGTAACAGGGCCACACAGAGAAACCCTGTATCAAAAAACCAAAAAGAAAAAAAAGAAAAGAAAAATCAAATTCATTAGTTTTGGGAGGTTTATATTTTACAATGTGGGGTTTTTGCATTTCCTTTAAGAATTTTTTGTGTAATTTGAAATATAACAAGCACATTTAAAATTTCTTCTGCAAGTTTATAGTTTTTATTGTCTAGCTTTGTTTATTTTCAATTTTAATTTTTATATGTATGTGTGGGGTGTATGCACATGCCTGTATGCATGTCGCGTGCCTATGTGTATGTTGCATGCCTGTGTGCATGTGCAGAGGCCAGAGAAGAGCATCATGAGGCCCCCTCTATCCCTTTCCATGTTACTCCTTTGAAGCATGGACCCTGTATGTATGAACTTTGTTTTTTTCTAGATTGACAGCCAGCAAGCTCCAACAGTCTTCCTGTCTCTGCTCCCCTCTGTCCTGGGCTTACAGGTGCTTGTGAGACCACGCTCATCTTGTCACGTAGGTTCCTGGGGATTTTCCACACAAGCCAGGGAGGTTTTCTGTAAAACAAGTCAATTTCACGCCTTCCTTCCCAAGCTATGTGTTTTTCTTGTCTTATTGCACTGGTTAGACTGCTACTTAGTAATGAACAGAGCAGTGATGGAGGACCACTTCGCCTTGCCTGTGACCTTCACATTCAGGCTTTGTGGAGTAAGTGCGGTGTTAGCTGGGTAGTTTGGGGTGGTCCTTTACCTGACTGAAGAAATTGCTCTATTCTTGCTTTGCCGAGAGTACTTATGGTGAGTGGGTATTGAATTTTGTCGCATGATTTTGTGGGACGGTGGGTAGAACCAAGCATGCAGCTTTTCTCATTTCTTCCACTTACATGGTGAAAGGCTTTGATTTCCTAATTTTAAAGAGCACTTTGCTTTCTTAGGATAAAACTAATTTGTCATGATGCACTATCCTTTTATATTGCTGTTCTGTTGGCTACTATTTGTGAAGGGATTTTATGTCTATGCTTATGAGAGCCATTGTTCTCCTCTCTCTCTCTCTCTCTCTCTCACACACACACACACACACACACACACACACACACACGAGAGAGAGAGAGAGAGAGAGAGAGAGAGAGAGAGAGAGAGAGAGAGAGAGTAGAGACTGGCAGCTTCCTCAGTCGCTCTTCACTCTAAGGACTCAGGCTTCATTTCTGAACCTGAGCTTTCAGATCCCATTTAGCTACACTGCTGGCTCGCCCTGGGGATTCCCTGTCTCGGCTTCCTGAGTGCTGAGATTGCAGGTGATCTGCACGGCTCTCTGGCTTTCCTGTGAGTGCTGGGGACCTGAACTCTAGTCCTCACATTTGTGTGGCAGCCACTGAGTCACTTCTCCAGCTCCTCTCTCTGCCTCTGCACCTCATGGGGCGGAGTCAAGGATCAAACCAGGAGTGGCCTGCACAGCAGGCGAGTGCTCCCCCACTGAGTTATAGCCCCACCCACCAATGTTTTCTAATTTCTCCTTTGTGCTCTTCTTTGACCACAGGTTAGAAAGAGGGCTACCATTTAATTCTCAAATATCCGGGGCTTTTAAAGTTACCCCATTGCTATTGACTTTATAATTAATTTCATTATGGCCAAAGAACATACTCTGTGTGGATGTGTCCAACCTGAGGCCCACGTGCCAGCTGCGTTCCACAGTAGTTATGCATACAGCCCAACACATCTGTAGATGACACTATTCCACTGTCAAGAGGTTAGACTCCCCTGTGAGTTCACACGATGTCAGTCTTTCTAATCCCCCTCCCCCAATTAATAGTATGAATGGATGATATGTGTATGCGGTTACACATGCTATGGCACACCTGTGGAGGTCAGAGGACAACATTCTGGAGTTGCTTCTCTCTGTCCACCCCTGTGTGGGTTCTGTGGATCAAACTCAGGCTGCCAAGCTTACAGAACCATCTCACAGGCCCGACGTCAGTCTTCTGAAATGTAGTGATCCCTGAGTTCTCAGCATGCTGCCTGTCACAGCAAACATGCCATAGATATGTCAGACAAAGGTATCTTCAGTTTTGAGGCTTACTATCTCAGAAAACCCCATTAGTTAGAGTGGTGTTGGTGAAGGGATGTGTCAGATCTTCCATCTCCCTAATGATTTTCTTGTCTGCTTGTTGGTAATTTTCTTTGAGAACAACCCCTCGTTTTCTTATACAGAGTGCTCTTTGCTTTCTTATTGACAGGTGGTGGCACAGTATGACAAAGAAATTCAACTCAAAATAAGTTCCCTCCCCCAAAAGGATACTCTGCAAGTTCCTTAAATATTGTCCTCTCTGTAAACCAGCTGCTCACAGAGACAGGCCCAGGAGACCAGAGACTCCCTGGGTCTCCAGGTCTCAGCTAAGCGAAGGCCCCCTCTGTCACTATTACTCTTACTCAAGTGTCATTTTATCACCCATTCCTTTCCCCTTCCTCACCCGCTAACACCCAGAAAGTCAGACCTGGACAGGGCTCGTTTGAGAGGCAGGGCTAGGGCAAGGATTTTAAGTCATACATGAACTTATTGAGCTCTGTTTCTCTAACTTAGCTCAATCCTTCTCCCGGGTACTGACGTCACTGGTTCCCACTCTTCAGACAGGACCATGGAGGCAGAGAAGGGGAAGGTGCTGCCTTGGAGCCTGCGGTGGGGCTAGCAGATGCCGGGAGCTAGGTTCTCCCAATCCAGAGACAGATGGAGGAGTTTGTGACCCTAGCGATCCACAAGCTGCACAGAGAACAGAGAACTCATTCTGTGCAGGTGCATGATGGGAGAGCGAATGCGTTTCCATTCTTAAACGGAGTAAAAATACTGTTACAAGTACAATGCTGATTTTATCCTAAACATTCACATTTTTTAAAAAAGCAAGCAGGGACTGAAGAAATGGCCAGTGGTTAAGATCACCAGCTGCTGCTCTTCCAGAGGACCCGGGTTCAATTCCCAAACACTCACATGGTGGCTTACATCTGTCACTCTGTGGTGGCCTCTATGGGTACCAGGGACACACACGGTACACAGACTTACACACAAACAAAACACAAATACTCATGGAAAACAATAAAATAAAAATTAAAAAATTTAAAAAACAAATGAAGGAAAACTAAGAAGATCTCTAAACATAAAGCGCCTGGGAAGTGGATCTGTCCAGGCAGAAAGCAGTTAATGGGCTGAGAGGATCACAGGACATTCTGTCTTAGGAGACACATGTAAGACACATGTGAGAACTTCATGTCCATGGGGGCAATATGGCTGTCTTCCCTTATGTAGTATGGGAGGCTGCATTCCTTCCTCCAGGGATGGTCACTGCTTCCTGAGGTGGGCGACCTGACCTTCAAGTCTGAGCTGAGAATGGACTCTCTTCAGCGGAATTTAAGGTGTCCATATTTCTCTCTCTAGTGGGGAGAATGGAGTGTAGGGACACCCTGAGGACAGTTAAAGGACTGGGGAGGCATCGTAGTCTCTTGAGGTCACTGCCTGCACCTGTGTCCGAATGACCAGCTGCCTCTGGAAGTGGTCACGGCTCCAGCCCTGGGGATGCCCACAAGGATGCTGCCAGCTCCAGGAGTTTTGGCCTGATGTCTCTGTGACTGCCAGGATTCAGGCAGAACAGAGGAGGACCTCCCGAAGCTGCAAATCTGTTTCAAGTACCATTTTAGCTCCCACTATTTCCCCATCCACAGAAGAATTCCTGGGTCATCGGAGAGCCTAGGACAGGGATGATCAAAGAGGAAGACCTATTTGAGTCTGTTGACCCCTGCTTCTCCAATCCAAATCCAAGCCCACAAGCCACATCTGCCCTCTATCCAGAAGTATCTTTTCCTACCACCTCAATCACTGTCCTGGGCTGCCCATCCTCTGAATGCCAGGCCACCATTTCAGTCTATCCCACAGCCCAAGCTCCACCCTGCCCTGGTTTCCTTTTTGTAGTCTAGAACCAAATGGAATGTTCTTTCTTGAACCGGATCTCAGTTTCCTATTCTCCCACCTACCACCATAATTATCCCCACATCCTCTTGGCAAAAATTTCAGGCTTCATTGTATGGCCAAGACCCACTGAACCCTGGTCTTGTTTGGTGTTTTCCGGCCTCTATACCGCACTCCCAGCTCCTGGACCCCTGGCTCATCTCCGCACCCCTACATTGCGCCAATCTTTTTTCCTTTTTCCATTTTTACACGTATCTGTAATTTTGCATGTATATGAGCACACACATGTGCTTGCTTGTGGAGACCCAAGGTCGATGTCGGGATTCATCCTGTATCTCTCATCCCCCTTCTTCATCGAGACAGTTTTTCAATCAAGCCCAGAGCTCACCCATATGACCAGTCTCCCTGTCTAGTTTGCTTTGGGGATCCCTGTCTCTGCGGTCCCAGTGTGAAATTACAGGAAAGTCACTGTGCCCACCTTATTTTTATTTGGGTTCTGGAACTCCAAATTTGTTCCCACAATTGTGTGGCAAGCTCTTTAACCACTGAGCACCTTCCCAGCCCCATACTAGCTCATTCTGTAGGCTTGTCCTGTGAAGACTGTCCCTGTCCACCAAGGACAACTCTCTTGCAGTGTATCCCTCCCCACACTGAAATCCCTCCCAGACTCCACCCACTTTGGAGCCTCTAGTTGCTGCAGAGTGGCTGGGTTGGCACTGTCTCTTGCCTTTGTCCGACCTTGTCAGGGTAGCCTATCTCCTGGTTCCAGGGCGCTTCCCTGGCCATGCTCTTCCCTGGCCCCTGTGCCTCTGCACACTCACAGTGATGGTACCAGGACTGCCCTTCCACTTGAAGGTCTCCTTGCTGTCTTCCCAGGGTCTAGAGCAGCGCTTGGCACGCGGATGGTTCTCAAATACCATTTATGGATGAATGAAAGAATGAGTGAATGAATGATTAATTACTTGATTTACAAGACACATTAAAATGAAGCTTTTAGTGAACTGGAAAACAATTTCCAGCATTGAGGAGACAAAGGGAATTGACATGGACTGAGCGTTTGGCAGTAGTAAAGAAGTGTTCATTTTTAAGGAACCATAAAATATGTGGTTTTTTTTAAACCTTCCTCTCTTTTAGTTATGACTTGAATATTTCTAGGTGAAATAACACATGTGTTTTTCAACATAATTGGCACGAGGGAATTACAAGGGGAGGGTTCGCAAACAAGACTGGCCATGAGTTGAGGGTGTTGAAACTGGCTGGGGTTATTCTCCCTCCTCTATATGACCCAGGAACGGGTGTAGATGGAGAAAGGTAGCTTTTTCTATAGCCAGTAAAGATGGACAGGATAAGCAAGCCTTCACACTCTGGGGGATCATTTGCAAGTCATCTCTCGCTCTCGCTCCCCGTACATTTCCAGTGGCTTTCACTGAGTGGTTTTGTAGCAGAAGACAATTTAACAGTCATTTTCATAGCGTGAGAATACCTTCTCCTGTCAAAGCGGGAAGGCCTAGGGGATGTGCTGGGTGCAGCGTCGTCAAACACCCCCCCCCCAGGACTTGGGCTTGCTCAGGAGAAGAGGAGGAGGGTGAGAAGGAAGAAGGGAGGGGGAGGGAAGGAGAAAGGGGAGGAGGGAGAGGAAGGAAGGAGTAGGAGGAGACTCACTATCCTGGCAAGAAGGAACACCCCCCCACCCCCGTGCTGTGAAAGTGGGAGGGTACTGTGGGCACATTCCTTGTGTCCATATCAAGGCACAAAGCTGTGCCCATACCTGCCATGGGCTGCAGCTGCTGTCCTTGGGGAGCCCCTCTGTCTGCTGCCCACAGAAAGAGGAACCACCTGCCCTATCCTCCATGAGCACAGGTGCCTGAATGGCCTAGGCATCCAGGGAAATATTGAGGGTGGGGCCCTGGATAGTCTGCCTTCCTTACTAGGAATGGTAGAGAAGTTTCCAGAAAAAAGTCAAATTGAACAAGAAAAAAAAAGTCTACGGGCAATCTTGTCCTCAGGGCACAGTCACCGCCTCCCTTCCCCTGCCTCTAGCTGCAGGGCTGGCCTTCCCAGCTCTCTTCTGGCTGGGAGTTCGCCCGGCAGCCTCTGGGGCAGTGAGCCCCTCATCTGAAGTGGCTTTCCCTCCAACACCCCATCCTCTGCTCTCCTGAATCTCTACTTAAAGACACGCAGTCCAAGGCCCAGCTAGGAGCTGCTCTCCCCAACCAATCTCGCTTGCTTTTGGGAGGCCCAGGCCTGCCTGTTTCCCTGCAAACTCCTCAGGACGGGGTCTTTCTCTCCTTCACCTGTAGGCCCCATGCTGGTCCCTTACCCCTTCTGCCACCTGCTTTATTTGAAGCTACTCTATTTTCTCACTCCTGGGTGTTTGGCCTTGCAGCTCTACGGAAGAGGCAGAAGCTGGGCCTGGTGAGGCAAGCCTATAATCTCAGCTATGGAGGAGGCAGGAAAGTGTGTGTTCAAGGCCTGCCTGGGCCAAAGAGTGAATTCAAGCCTAGAAAATGTTGGGGCATGTATGGTTCAGCAACAGAGAGCTTATGGGAAGCCCTGGGTTTAACTCCCTACACTGCCCACCCCCAAAATGTGAGTCTCTGATGGATAGGATGCCTACTCCTTGTGGATCCCAGAAGAGATCAAAGACATTACAAGACTGAGTAGACAGGATGAAGACCTGTCAATTGGGCCACTAGCCCCACCCCTCCACTAATTCCCTGAAAGTCTCTCTTTCTGTGAAGGAGATTGGCCTGTCACACTATAGCCACCAAGCAACCCAGAGCTAAGCAACCAAGTGCAGGGCCGCATGTGCGCAGGCCAGGTCTCCACAACTGAAGGATGTACTTGTTTTTCTAAAGCCAGCATCAGCCAGCAGGTGGCACACAGAGAGCTAGGGCACTGCAGAGAAAGCAGCCACTAGAGTGGCCTGCAAAACAGTAGGTGGCCCAGCCCACTCTCAAGTCCCTTCTGACTGCCTCCCTCCTGCCAGTAGACATAGCTAAAACTTCCTCCTTGGCCCAGCTGTGTGACCAGCAGGCTGTGGAGAGCCCATGGCCCGTGTGGGTGAGGCAGCTGCCTAGAGGGACGTCTAGTGGCTCACCATGTCTCCTACCACCTGGCAGACCTGTAGAGGCAGTGTGCGTCCTGAGCCATAGTTCCTTCCCTTTCACCCCTCTGAGGAGAAGATGCCACACTGGAGAGTACATTGGCTTTGGCCAAAGGCTGTTGAGACACCCCTAGGCCAGATGATTTTCCTGTGGCTAGGCAGGTTGAACTGTATTTTGCAGGGGTGGGTGGGCACAGAGGCAAACCTGGCCCTGTCTTTCTCTACTTGACTCTTCAGGGGGCTGCCAGATGCCCTGGATGATGCCAGCTTCAGCTCCTCACCTCTGTCTCTCCCTTCTCGAGCTCCGTTCCTGGCCTCGGGGCACACTGTTCCTTTTACCTGTCCTGTCATCAATTCCCTTTGCTTGCTCCCTCTGCTCCTCCCTCAGCCAGCAGGTGAGCAGTGCCTCCTCCTCGAAGCCTTCCCCAAGCGCTAGCTCCCAGCCTTGGTTATGGTACTCGCATCCTCTACTGGTCTGCACCATACACCCACCGTGCCTATCTGCTAACTGCTTCCCATGCCCTGCCAGATGCAGCTCTTCAGACTGGGGTCTGTCTGCCTCATGTCAGCTCCGCCCTTCCAGACCCCAGATTCGGTACACAGTAGGTCATAATCCATGAGCTGAAGGAGGCTAGGAGGAGAGGTTGGAGTAATGTCCCTGTCTAGCGACATGAAAGGTCTGAGGAAGGACAATAGTAGCCTCATAGCACTGGAGGGCAGAGTGCCTCTGGCTGCCAGTTTCTACCAGCCACTCTGGTCCTTTCAGGCATAGACTCCTAGTCAGCAGGCAGAAACCAGTGTGTGGAAGAAGAGAAGGAAGGGTCCCAGGAAGGCTGTGCTGGGGCCCTTGTCTCGGATCTGTGTGGTCGTAGGCATGGACCCCTCATTTCTGCCTCACTGAGTCAAGAATCTGCATTCTGCCAGGACACTGGTGTGTTGGCCTGGGGGATTGTAGAAAACCTCACGGCTAGTCAGGCCAGGGGCATGGGACCACTCTTAAAAAGCCTTATAGCCAGTATGCCTGCTAGAACTTCGCCATTCCTCCTCCCAGCCCTCTCCCATCTCTATCAACTCACAGAATGGGACTGGGTCAGTTTGCAGACCTGGGGCTCCCCGGAGACAGGGGCTTCCCTACCTCGGAAAGTCACTTTGGCGATCCGGTCACTTCTGCCTCGCAGCTCTGAGACGGTCTTGAGGTGGACGATCAGGGCCATACTGGCGGGGAGAGCCTGGGCAGTGTCAGGCAGAGCAGCAGGAAGGAGCAAGCTGGTTGAGTGCGCCTCACACACCTCCCTCTTCTCCGGCTGCTGCCGCCTCCTCCTGATGCTGCCCACAGAGACCAAGGCAACCACAGCTGCTTCTTCAGCTCAGCAGAGCCCTGCCAGCCCCGCCCCTCTGAGTTGTCAGCCCAGCATGTGTGTAGTGTGTGTGTGTGTGTGTGTTGTACACCCAGCCAGTAGCTTGGGAATGCATGCTGAATTCATTATTCAGCAGCACCAGCCCCTAGATAAAGGTCTGTCCAGCTTCGGGTATCGTCTCTCAGCTCCTTGAATGGAAGCTCCTGCCACTTGGAGGATGGAAGCTCTATGCCACTAAGAGCCAACAGACTGCAGTAGGCATGAGGATGGGGTGGGTGTGGGGTCAGGGCACTTCTTCTCATGGGGATCAGGAACCTCATGATCTGGGCTTGGATTGGCACACTGGTGTCTTGGGGGTTATCCATGCTGGCTCCTGTTCTGTCTAGGTAATCATGAGGGTTGTGGATGCTCGGAGGGCTTAGGGAACACGGACAGGAAAGCCCAGCAGCTCGGATGGATCATGCTGTGTTATTTAGAAAAGCCTCACCCAGGGGCAATAGAGATGTCTCAGTCGGTAGAGTATCTGCACCAAGAGCGTGAGGACCTGAGTTTGGATTCTGACATTTGTCTTAGAGACAGGTGCAGTGGCATGGGCTTCTAGCCCAGTTTTGGGGCAAGGGAAGGGTGGAGATAGGAGAATCCCTGGAGTTTAATGGTCACCTGGCCTTATCTAAATGTATAAGCTTTAGGTTAAGTAAAGAGACCTATCTTTAAATAAATAAGATAGACAGTGACCAAGGAAGACAGTGGAGGTTGAGCTCAGGCTTCTACACATAAACACAAACACATGCATATGCCTACATGAATGCATACATACTACACACACACACACACACACACCTAGAGTCAGGAGACACATACACTCATCTAGAGTCTGCACACACACACACACACAGAGAGAGAGAGAGAGACAGAGAGAGAGAGACAGAGAGAGAGAGACCATGTGCCCTCTCCATATAGATGATAAATAAATAAATGTAATAAAAGGGGTTATAAGTTTAAGGAGAGGAACACTAAACTTTCATGGCACTGTAATAGAGTTAACCCTTCGAAGTAGAGTTACCCTCAGTGGAGTAACCTACAGACATCCACGAGCCTCCGTTTCTTCTAATTGTTCCCATGCTCTTTACCCTTTTCTCTGTGTGCTCATTTTCTTCTTCCCCCTCCCCAGTTTCTGCTCACCTTTTTCACACATATTTAATTACTCCGAGTTGGAAAATTCTTAGAAGATGCATATACTGAATGAAAGTAAATATCTAAAAATTTTAAAGATCAAGTTTAATGTCCTTTTAAAATTATTTATACAGACCCATCTTTGTTTGTAAGGCTTCATGGTACTTAGCAGACTCCTGCTTCCCAAGGGTCCCCTGGTTGTGTTTCGCTGTAAAGGGTGAATTTTAGGGGGCCCTTTGCAGCCCTGTGCATGTTGAGGGAAAATCCTCCAAAGCATCCCTAGGAACTGTCAACAAACCTTAGTTGTCCCATCGGCAAGATGACAGCAGTTCCAATTAGCATAGCTTATCTCCACCAGGTGACCATTCCAAAAACTGCCCCAGGTACACCGAGTCAGAGTTCATGCAGAAAAAAACCCCAGAAGGTCCAGAGCAGCACAGAGGGTGATGTGTTCATGAGCTGGACCCACTGGGATGCCACTGATGGGGAGGAGGTGAGCGCGTCACCTTGTAGAACTGGAGTCATTTCAAAGTCTTCCTGTTGTATATGTCACATCAGATCTACGGGGCACCTTTTAAAAACAACTTTACTGGGTGGGCAGTGGCGGCGCACACCTATTAATCCCAACACTCGGGAGGCAGAGGCAAGCAGATCTCATGTTCGAGGCCAGCCTGGTCTACAAAGCAAGTTCCAGGACAGCCAAGTTTGTTAAACAGAGAAACCCTGTCTTGAAAAACAAAACAAAACAACTTTATCGAATGCTTTCTTTGTGCAGCAATGTCCCCCCCCCCAGAAGACTCAGGAAACTGCAAGTAGAACTGGATGGCATTCCCTCCACTGACTTGGCCACCACTCGCCCACCTTTGGCTTCTTTGCCACAATAGGTTTCAGTTGTTCTGATTTTTTTTTTTTGAGTGCGTGCCTCTTGGAAACATGTGGCTCCCCACCTCCCAGACGCGCTGGCATCTGGTAGAGGGTATTTGGGGTGTTCTGATTGCGGTGGCATCCTGAGTTCATTAGTGTTTGTGTCTTCATCAGCTGCCATTTACAGACCAGTTGAGCAGGTGACACTTCTCCCAGTCTGATATGAGAGAAGAGATCGACTTGGGGATGGCTAACATTGACTGGCTACTTGATGGGACCTAGATTTGCCTCTGGAAAAGCCTTATGGAGGGAGACAGTTTATGTAAAGCAAATCTTACGTTGATTTTAGGGCTTTGATGACTGGAAGAAAACCCAACCCTGAAGATTGCTGCCCAGAATGAACTGAGACAAATCTAAACCACACGCTTCAGTATTTACTTCCATATCACCCTAACAAAATAATGGACTAAAACAACTTAATGGAGCCAGGCTTTATTTATTTTAGGCAACAGTTTCAACCCAGCATAGTGGGGAGGCAAGGAAGGACAGCTCCATTCACGGCTCGGTGATGAGAAAACAGAGCGAGGCCAGAACCAGGGGCCAAAGCAGGACTTTCCAAGGGTGGCCCCTAGTAGCCACTCACTCCAGCCAGGGCCAACACCCACCGGGGAACAAGGCTCAAGAAAGGAGCCCGTGAGGGATATTCTAGACTCAAACTATAACATCCACACCCTCCCTCTCCTCCCCCCCCTTCTGCTCCTGTCAGGATCTCACCAAGTTGCCCAGACTATCCTTAAACTAGCAATCCTCCTGCCTCAGCCTCTGACGATGGGATTACAGGTACAATTCATCAGACACAGCTCACCCTGTCTGAGGAACGTGGGAAAGGAAGCTCAAAGGGATAGATGTGAGAGTAATGAAGCCCTGGGCATCCCAGTGGTCCAAACTGAATCATGGAGAACCTCTTCAGGAGCGACCTAGCCTTTTCACTTCCGCACCAAATGTGAGCATCGTAGATATGAACACCTAGGCTGGATGCCAGGGAGGCTTGGGGGAACCACACAGAAAACTTGTGGGGATGGTGGGGCATCTTCTCAGGCCTGCTAGAGAGACTGTCTAGGGAGCACGCTGCCGAGGATTCACTGTCCCAGAACGAACTCGGGTTGCCAGGCACGTGGTTGCCTGGTGACCAGCTGGCTGTTTACCGCAGGGCTGAGCCGAGCCACAGCGCTGGGGCTCGCAGCACCCCCACCATGGCCTCCCGTAGCGCGGGCACACTAATGACCGAATTCAATGCCGCCTTTGTGCCCCCTGCCCTCATGCCCGGGTAAGCCGCCAGGCACCCTGGCACACCTGAACTTGCCCGTCAGAGCCCTCCTCCCTTCCCACTGCACACACCTGCCAGGATGCTGATGCTCCGCCCTCCCAATCTGGGGGGACTTCAAGGAACCCCACCTGGCCACTTTTCCTTTTTGGCTTTCATGACTTTTCTGCTATAACAACAGGCAGGCAGGTGATGGGACTGGAGAAGTTGATGGCTGAGAATGAGCCCGGGATGATGCCATCTGCTATGGATGGGGCCAGAGTGAGGAAGGAGAAGATGAAAACGTGTGTGTTTGGAGCAGCAGAGAAATAATGTAAGGAGGAGTAGGAGGGCATGCTGGGTTTTCCAGGAAGATGAGTATTTATGGATTGAAGGCGGGACTGAGGCTGGGTGGGCATGGCTGGCAGAGCCTGGCAGGGCAGTATTTGACAGTTGGTAGAGTACACTATCCACCTGACTTTTACACATACTACTCTCTTCTGCAAACTGAGCAGACTGGAAACGGGAAACCCCCAGCCTCAACAGAACACAGCATATTCTGCATAAAATTTGAATTGTTTTCCAGAAGATGCAGCAAAGCACGGGCAGGGCTGTCACGTGACCGTCAATTTTAGAAACAATACACGCTGAAGTAGCTGCAACCGGAGGCTGGGGCTCTAGTTTCCATCCAGCCTGTCTGTGGACCGGACCTTTCTCTGCTGTTCAGTCAGCTCAAAAGCGGTGGTTTTACAAAAGCATGATAGTTTCCCAAAGCCAGGAGTGTTGATCAGCTTGCCTTGGAGCTTGCCTGTTCATTCTTTCTTCACTTGGAAAAGATGTTGGGTGCTCATGAGTGTAGTAGGGCAGGAGTGGGCCGCGTTCCTGGCGCCCCACTAGCTTATACCTGAAATAATTACATAGAAACTGTATTCATTTAAACTCTGCCTGCCCCATTAGTTCTAGCCTCTTTTGGGCCAACTCTTACATCTTGATTCAGCCCATTTCTAATAATCTGTATTCACCATGAGGATGTGGCTTACCGGCATGAGTCTAACCAGTGTCCATCTTGGGCCGGAGAAGCATGGCATCTGCCACACTTCCCTTCCTCCCAGCATTCCATCCTGTCTACTCCACCTACCTGATTTCTGCCCTATCAAAAGGCCAAGGCAGTTTTCTTTATTCCACCAATAAAAGCAATATAAATAAAGAAGCACCTCCTACACCACATGGGGCATTGGCAGGCATTCTAGGATCCTGGGAAAACAGACAGATAAGGGGAGAGATTACCCTTGAGGGGTTCCAGCCTTCTATTTAGATTTTCTTTTCTTTAGATTTTGAGATAGGGTCTCACAAAGTTACCTAAACAGACCTTGGGCTCTTGAGGTAGGCTAGGCTGTCCTTGAACTTTTGATGCTCCTGCCTCAGTCTCCTGAGTGCTGGCATTAGAAGCCTATGGCACCAAGCCTGGCTCTCATATAAATACATAAGGTTTAGTTCAAATCCATCTTTGTGGCCATAGTTAGCAGTGGTTTTGCCATATTCTGTGTGTCTGTCATAAGGTATGACTTGATACACTGATACTTTATTTTTCTTAAGCCTCCACAGGATTATATTGGTAGAGCCTCTGCCGTCAGACCTCTTGGTTCTTTGCTGCCTACTGAGCAAGACCTGGTGTGCCTGCGGCCCTGCTCCACAATTCCCTCACTCTGGAAGCCGTGGGAGCTGTAATCTCAGCGCAACCCTCACAGTGCCTCTCTTAGCATACTGCTTATCTACAGTTCCCTTGAGAGCCACATCCTATCCCATGATGCCTTTAGATAGAGTAACGACGAGTGGCCATAAAGGAGGATTCACTAGCCTGGACTAGGCTGAGCAGCTGAGCCCATGTCTGCTGCTTTCTTGTCAAGATCTTTCTGGGAGAGGGGGTGCTTTCATTAAAGGTCCCCATGAACCAGGCATGAAGCAAGACATCTGGTGTTTCTACACCTCACTGGCAATTCTGTTAACTTAATGAAGGAATATAGGATCCCCTACCTCGCCTGGATAATTATTATTTTTTTCCTGTTCTTTTTCAAACATTAATCACAGATTTTAAAGAACAGCCAGTCTCTCCTGGACACTCAAATCACCTCCTTTGTAGTTTTATCCACAGGCAGAGAATATTGGGTTGGTTAGGACCACACAGCTCTCATAGGCCACCTCCTTGCTGTTTCAGATATGACCATGGGGACCTATGCATGATCTCCTGCTGGTGACTGTAAGAGATGGGATAGAGCCAGGTCTCTGGTACCTGGCAGTAACACCGTAAATCCCCAACTATGTGCCAGGCTCACACTGTGATATGTCCACTTCAAGCCCCTCTATGAAAAGGTCTCTAAGGCCCAGTGTGATGGCTCAATGGGTAAAGGAATTTAATGATCCAAATTCAATACCTGGGACCCACATGATGGCAGGAGAAGAGAACATCCTGACAGTTCTCTGACCTCCAAACACTGGCCATGACATATACGGCACCATCCCTCCAAAATTAATAAGTAAAAAAGACTTCATAGTCACCAAGAGAAGGAATGAATGAACTTCTTGCCCAGGGCCGCTCCACATGCCTTCATGACTTTAATATTCTGCCTTATCCCAATATCTACCTGAACCTTCCTGGAGTCCATCACAGGTCCCATTGACTGGGCAGGAAGGGAACAGAGGAGAAGGCGAGAGAGAGAGATGCTGGAGTCAGCCAGCCAGGGCTTGAATGGGTCCTTATCATTCCATTACCTTGGGGAAGTCTTTATCCCCACTCTGTTCTACTTACCTTAAATGAAGACAATGTGTGCAAGTTAGAGGGAAGTAAATCAATGCACACAAAGCCCTGCTCTTGGTGACTGTTATCTATTGCTGTTCATTACAACACTGCTGTGTTCAGTGCCTGAAGCTACAGGGGGCAGCACCGGAAGAGAAGGGTGATCACGATCGTGATGATGATGGGGATCACGATTACGATGATGGTGATGATAACAGTGTTCAGATGGCTGTCAAGATGATCTGTTTTGTTTCTTGCTGTTTCAAAGTAGCACATTGTCCAGATACCTTCTGTAGATTGTAGATGCTATCTGTATGTTCCTGGCTTAGGTGCCACACTGTATTGGGCAGAGGACTCTTGGGTCACAGGCCCTGGGACCATAAACCTTTTTAAGGGTTAAGACCAGCTCCTGCGAGTGTGGCCCCTTACCTACACCAGCATGCCTAGGCTCTCTGTACGTTCATTCATGCCCAACCTTCTTCTTGATGATCACTCCAGAGAAGAAAGCATAGGTTTGTAGCATTCACCGGGATCTACGTCAGAAGCCCTCCAGGGAGCTAGTTTCAAGATGTCACCATGGTGGCTCTAAAGCTAAGAAGGTATGTGGGGACACACCACCACATGGGATATCAACTTTCAGCAATTTCAGTTTCCCAAGGTCAAGTCAGTCTGCAAATAAGAATAGAAGCTTCCAGTGACAAATGATTCATAAGCTTTGAATAATTTTATTAGTTGCAGTTATCTCATTACACCATTAGTTATTGCTAACCTCTAGTTGTACACAATTTATAAGTTAAACTTTATCATAAGTCCATATGTATAGGAAGTAAGTGAGTACAGAGAGTTGAATACCTGGAGATTTTTGGACAGACAAATCCTCTTGGAAGAGGAGGCCTGTCTGTATCTGCACTGTAAATTCTAATAGATAAAAACTAGAGAACCCAGATGAATGATGATTGCTTGCACACTTATTTATTATCTTAGTTTTCATACCATTTGTTTAATTACAACTTTAAATAACTCAATTTTTTACTCTAGTGATTTATTCATTTGTTTTTTTTTAAATACTAGCCTTTTAAGCACCAGATACATAACTAAAATTTTTGCAACCACTCATTTGAGGCAAGTACTAGCAACCATTCCCTCATCTGCCAGATCCCTGGGGCCTATGGCTTCTGGGATGAGAAAGAAAAGGTGGAACAGAGCGGATTGGGTTGGGCAGGGCTCAAGGCAGGTCTAGCACATGGTCTGGATGGATGGGCCAGTCCATCGTGGAGTATGAAACAAGGGATGTCTCAACCAAATGTGGGCTTCCGTGTTAGATCTGAGAGCTTTTGTTTGTATCCTTCCTTGGGCCATGTGTGAAGGTAAAGGTTCTGATGCCATTTGGTTGAGCTAAGCACACGGATGAGGTTTTTCAGACTTCCCAGGTGATTCCAGTGTGGAGGACCTTGGTGAAAGGGCAGGCACCAGCCTAAGCATCTTTTAAAAGGATTCTCCCAGTGTGCAACCTTCTGACAGCTCAGCCTTAGGCCGTGGGGTCTGACTAAGGCCAGTGGGCAGCTACCTTCTGTGATTCTCTCGTCTCAGCTACATGAATAGGTGGCATTCAAGCAGACATCAGACTCTGAAACCCCACTTTCCTCCTCTAGACTCTGCCCTTCAGGAAGTCCCATCCCAGTGGAAGCCTGTTCTCATTTGCTGTGGTCCTCTGGCAAAGCCATTTTACCTTTCTTCTCTTAGCACCTCTGCCCCAAGGCCATCTCCTCCTTAGATCTCATCCTTGAGCTAATTTGAGGTGTTTCTTAGGTAACCGGTGCCTCTCATACCTGCTGGGACATTAAGGAGCCCTTGAGAACAGAGCATCTGGAGCCTGGAAACCCAGACTATGTATCAGAGGTTCTCCTCCTTTCCTAGAGAAAGATGAGCTCTTCAAAGCAAGCCTCCGTTTGTCAATTCAATCCAGTAAACACTTACAGAGCACCCACAGGGTAGGAATGGCAGGAGCACAAATAGGATCAGTAGAAAGACTATTCCAAGGGTTCAGAACATTTCAAATACAATAGAATATGGACAGGTCAAGGAGTAGACAACTGAACAGTGGGTGAGCAGGGCCTTGGAATTAATCAGTAGAGGCTTCCTGGAAATAAGAGTTCTTGGTTGGGAATTTAGTTCAATGATCGAGCACTTGCCTAGTGTGCATGAGGCCCCAAGTTCAATTCATAGCACTGTTTAAGAAAAAGACTGTACTTGACATCTTCTGGAATGGCAGATATGATCACGGAGGAGGGAGGGGAAGGGGGAAGGAGGAGATGAGGGAACCCTCTGGATGAAAGGGATGGTACCCTCTGGATGGAGGGGAGGGCTTGAGCAAAAGCAAGGGCTGGAGGTTCTGTGTTTTCAAAGCAACAGTCTAGTTGGCTAGAGTACAAAAGCTTCAGTAGGAAAGGTTGGCAAGATTCCTCACGCAGGCCCACAGCTAGGGACCACCCCCCCAGAAGCTGGCCTGCTTTCTTCTTAATTCTATAGGCAGTGGGGAGCCCTCACAGGTTCTGCCAGGGGATGGGGCGGAGTGGGAGGATGCCTTCAGCTCCATCCTCAGCGGAAGGTGTAGCAGAGAAGAGGCTGTGTGCGGAATGGGAACACGCCGAATGTAGCAAGTTAATTAGTTAATAAGGCTGCTCAAGGGATCCCTGATGCTCATGGTAATTAATTTTAATGTCAGCTATGGGGCCAGCCAGTGCTCTTAAGAGGCAGGGATGGGATTGTTCCCTGAACACATAGTGATCCACAGTGGGCCTTAGAATCCATTTGTGGTCTTGGCCTGGGAGCCTGGCTCAGCATCTCCTAGCTTGTACATGCAGGTAGATGGAGAAACATGAGGGCAGGCGAATGGGCAAGGACAGAAGAGGGGGTGGGTAGGAAATGAGCTTGTGCCACTGCCATTCCCCTCTGTCAAAGGGCAACAGAGGTTCTAGTATGGAGTCCTATGGGGTCTCTTGAAAGCCCGCACATCCAGGTGCAGCCAAGGGACACACGCCTTGCTTCTTGTTGTGTCCTCAGAGTGCTAACTAATGAGAATGCGTGCACAGGCACACACCTGGCAGAGCTGTGCATTCAGAAGGAAAGCCAGGCAGAACTTAAGAGAGTTGCGGAGGAGGGGGCTTCTATTCTATTGGGATGCAAATGTCTTGGCATTCAGAGAGGGTGGGAAGGCAGGGAGCAGAGGAGGAGGATGGCAGGGAGCTTGGGGGAGGCAACGAGAAGAATCCTAAGGGCAAGTCTCATTTCCACAGCTCTTATCTTCTAAGGAGCCCAATGCCCTGTGGGCGGGATGCTCTATGCATGCTGGAAATCTGAACTTCCTTTAGAACAGGCCAGGGACCCTGTGTCCCCAGCGCTTGGGACTTCTCGCTCCTCCCATGGGCATGTATTGAGTGCTAGTGCTGGGGCTGGGGCTGGGGCTGGGGACGAACACAAAGGTAGACACACGCTGTCTTAGTTTGCTTTCTATTGCCGTGTTAAGACACTGGCCAGGAGCAGCTTGAGTAGGAACGGGTTTATTTATCTTGCAAACCCAATCACAGGCCATCATGGAGGGAGGTCAAAGTGGGAACTCAAGCCAAGCAGGAGCCTGAAGGCAGGGACTAAAGCAAAGGCCATGGAGGAGCTGCTATTGGCTTGCTCCCTATAGCTTGCTCAGCCTGCTTATATATATATAACCCAGGATGACCTGTCCTGGGTGGCACCTCCCACATCAATCACTCATTTTAAAAAAAAAGTACCCCCACAGACTTGCCTACAGGCAATCTGATGGAGGCCTTTTCTCAGTTGAAGTTCCCTCTCCCCAGATGACTCTAGCTGTGTCAAGTTGACAAAACAAAACACAATACTAACCAGGATAGGTGCAGATTTGAGTCTGAATGTAAGGATGATAATCCCAGAGGCAAACATTCACAGTGAGGTGCAGGGTGAGATCAAGGAGGCAGTTTAGAGTACTGGCTCTTCCCAAGTGAGAAGGTGGCAAATCCCCTGGGGGCAGAAGAGCAGCCTTGCAGGTAGAGGAGCTGCTGATGGCATTGGAGACTGAGGGGTGTGCACCTCTGCTAGGCCTGGGTGTCTGGAGGGAAGTGAACTATGGTGAGGAAGATTGCCCTGACCTGGACACGGGCTATAGAAATGGTGGTAGAGGAGATGGACCAGACAGCAGGGGGAGGGACTTGGTTGAAGAAAGACTCTAGGAGAATGGAGGTTGTCCTTGTGCGTATAGGTGTTGGAGAGAGGAAGGCAGAGAGAGGTTTGGGGAGCGTATGAACACCCAAAGCTACCATTTGGTGACCCCTACCTTAGGCCTGAAAAAGGAGCCAGATGAAGGATGTGAAGGCACATAAAAGTGATTTTGTAAAAGAATACAATCAGCCCTGATTTTCTATCTCGAAATGAAAGTGTGAAATTTAATCTCACTAGGATGTAAGAGAAGGAAACTGAAATAAAAGGGAAGATCAGGCAGACTTTAGATAAATGTCAACTCATCAGAAAAAGATATTAATCCCTCCAAGATCCTGGGGTGCGTGGGGGTGGGGGTGGGCAGCGAGAGAGCAACTAAAAGCCAACAGAGGCTGAGGGAGTCATTACGTTGTGTACTTTTGGTGGCATTTCCATTTTCGATGGCATGGGTTGACTGTTCGGAGACATTCGCAGTGCGCTCCCATCTCCCCTCCACCCACCTTTCGATTTTGGTTGCTCAAGTTATTTTTGCCTTGACAGGTTTTATAACATTCGCTTCTGTTCTGCAAGCAGCGCTCACCTGGCTGTTATTCCTAGCCGTGTTCGTGACTAGGTTGGAAGATCACCAGCCCTCGTTCTCACAGAGGCCCTGTTTGACTGAGCTTAGTTCTTCCTTTGAATCACCCCTTGAATGGCAGGGTTTTGTCACTCAACTCTTCTTTTAGGGAGAGCTGTGACTATTTTATTTTCACATCTTCGTGCTGGGAAAGGACTGACTGGCCACCTGGCTGGTGACATAGTCTCAAGTCATGCTTCCTGCCGAGTGTTCTCTATGACCCACACTCCTCCCTCTCTCGTTCCTTCCCTCCTTCCATTCTTTTCTTTCTTTTATATTGGTGTGGTGTCTTATTTAGGGTTTCTACTTCTGCAAAGAGATACCATAACCATGACAATTCTTATAAGGAAAACATTTAATTGGGGCTTCTGGCATGGTGAGGCAAAGCATGTGTCTCTCCTTCCAAAGAAGAGGAGAGAAAGCTAGCTACAGGCATCCCGATGTTCCCAGTCAATTCACCCTTCAGATGCCCTCCCTCCAAAACATAGCAGCAAGAGAGTCATGGAGCTCTAGTCTCATTAACACTAAGAAAAGGGGAAGCAACCCCTCCCTTTCATACCTGTTGTCTTTGACTTTGCAACTTATTGGAGCTACATTTTTAAGAGGTTTCCTCTACAGTATGAGACATCTCAGGACCCCTGCTTCTGCTTCTCATAGTTCTTCCTTGCAAGCAGGGATCATCATTGGCACAAATGTAGCAGAGGGCCAGTGTGAGCCAAAGACATTGGATGGCCCTGGATGGCTTTGATTAAACCAGTGGTTTATGGTTCAGTGGTGGAACAGAAGTGGGACTGAGAGAGGTCAGGAAGGAGCAGGGTTGAAGAAACAAAGACAGAAGTTTTGGGGCATTCCTTAGAGAGATGGAGACATAAAGAAGGAGAAAGGGTGGGATGTGAGCGGCAGCAAAGTCTCCTACAGAATTTCATAGTCTAAAAAAGACTAGGGCACATCTTTAGGCAGAGGTCAGAAGTGAGGAGAGAAGGAGACATTAAAGATGGCAGGGAGGAAGGGCAGAGGCTGAGGGAAACAGAAGAGACTTGCCAGTGAAGCAAGAAAGGTAGATTCCAGACATAGGTGGGGTGCACCATGGTAGAAAGGAGGATTCTGTCTTCCAGAAGTGGCCATGGAGAGGTCAGCAAAGACTCCCAAGCCCTCAATATCTACATCAGAGGATGCGTGGCTGTCAGCAGGAAGTCCAGGAGGATCAGAAGAAAGGGCTCTTGAGTGGATGGAAAAGTATCAAGAGCCCATGGAGTCAAAGAATAGAGGGAAGGGCTGGAGAGAGACCCACGAAGTCGGTGATGGGATCTCCTAGCTTAGCCACCTCTGCGGCCTACTTCATGCCACTCTGAGCCAGGCACATCCTTGTTACCAGATCCCAGGCAGGCCCACTGGTGGGAATAATGGGACCAGGAACCAGAGGCACTTGAGATATTTTGATCACAATGGAAATTAACCAGCAGGTCTGCTTGCCACTCTACATGGTTTTCTTGCATTTTTTTCTGAAAATGCAGGGAAAGAAATCATGTATTACTGCTTAATTCTAGGCCTGCACCCATTGTAAAGAGGCAGAGAGGCCTAAGGGGCCCTCTTGGGTCTGGATAAGAGTCAGGGGTGTAGAAACAGACAAGCTGTAGTTCCCTGTACCACCAGGGCTTAACTGGGGGTTCCCTGGTGTGTGGTTGGCCATCAGTTCTCATGGAGAGTGGTTGTCATCTTAGGACATGTATTGGAAGTCTCTAGAACATGGTCACTGACCTTCTGGTGTTTGATAATCTAGGTTCAACTGTGTCCATCACCGCTACTGTAGATATTCTATCTGCTCATCATTTTATCTGTTTAATAAGCAGCTTATTTTCTCCCCACATACCATGTGCCAAACCAACTATGAAGAACCAGGGACTCAAATATGTAAAACACAAACCCATCCTGTATCTGAGAAGCTTACCGTCTGAGTGCATTAAGAGGGGTAGCGGTCTGAACAGCACAGAAAGAGGCACAGGTGATGGAGGGAACTTTAGGGTGCAAAGGGAACAGATATACCCATTAGACCTGAAAGAGGAAGAAGCTCTTAGGTGTGGTATTTGACAAGTCTTAAGGAACCATTTAGTATTGGGAAGCAGAGCAGGGTAATACACTCAGGACCTAGAGGCAGGAAGATATCTGAGTTTGAGGCCAGCTTAGTCTATATAGTAAGTTTCAAATCAGCCAAGGCTACAAAAAAAAAATAGTGAGGGGGAAGGCAACGATTCACAGGAGGGAGTGGAATAAACAGGCTGACATCCTGATTTCAGGAGACAGAATAATAACCCAGGAAAAGAAGGAGGCGAAGAAGAGAGGGCACAGAGAGCAAGGGAACATCTATAGAATCACAGTGGCCCTTTAGGCCTGGGATACTAGGTGACCTTGAGAATACAGGTGGGTAGGATTTTAACTACTTCACCAAGGATTTGATGCTGGGCAGCTCCATGTCTGGATTGTGAGAATGGATTCAAGGAGCAGAGGTTTGAGCACAGCTAGGAGAGCAAGGGTGCTATGGCCAAAGTGTCAATGAAGGAGATATGGCCGAGCTTAAGTGATCCAGGTGGAGGGATGATGGGACTTGCTGCCTGGCCGGATGGGAGGGGTAGATGTCTACATTTTTGCCTAGACAGGTAGGGAGAACTCTTTATGGAGTTAAGGCCAGATTGTTGGGCAACGTAGGCGTGAGAAGTCACGCTCTTGAAGGACCAAGGGAGATGTGTAGTGTTCTTTGCACTTGAAGAGGACTCCTAAGCTAGATTATGGTTAAGGCCATGGCGTGTGTGTCAGAACAGACCCCAAAGGAACCCCAGCTCTTAAGAGGTTGTGAGAGGGAATTAAAGGAAGGTTTAAGCAGTGAAGAAATCCATCAACAACAGAAAACTGATAGACATGCAATGGAACAAAGAGCCCAAGTTCCAATCCTGACAAGCAAAAGAACTTGGCAGCTTTGACAGTATAGTTCTGGGTTTACCAAGGAATATACAGGAAAGGGGCTGTGGAATCTCGCTCTGCAGCTAAGGAAAGCTGCTGAGGCCAGATGTACATCAAGGGTGTCCCTGTATGGAGGTCCAGAGAGGCCATTGTGTGAAGCTGTGAAGTTAAGCTCCAAGTTAAGTTGGAGACTTCACGATGTTGGAGATGCCAGAAATATAGGATGCCTGCCAAGAAGAACTGCTGACTGGTTGTGGGACCAGCCCAAGAGAGAGAAGTGTGTTGCAGTCAACAAAGTAGAAGGGAGTTGGAGAGCTGAAGAGCGCTTTGACCTCAGACATGGAGATGCAGAATTCAGAGTTTGTCCTGCTGGTTTTAGGTTTTGCTTGTTGATGCAGTATATCCTCACAACTAGAAGGATTTGGAGGTGTGGTCTTGTTGGAGTAGGTGTGGCCTTGATGAAGGAAGTGTGTCACTGAGGGATGGTGGTTTCAAATGCTCATACCAAGCACAATGTTTCTCTCTTCTTCTCGGCCTATGGATCAGGACGTAACTCACGGCTACGGATGATAATGAACTAAGCCCCTGGAACTCTAAGCAAGCTTTCATTTAAATGCTTTCCTTTATAGGAGTTGCCTTGGTCATGATGTCTTCACAGCAATAGGACAGTGACTAAGACAGAGGTGGATTGAGGGTCTGAGTCCAGCTGCTTAGCACACACATAAAAGCTTAAAGTCCAAGTATGGCAGAACATATCAATAACTTGAGCAGTGGGAGTCTGGAGGGCTCACAACACTCACCAGAGAGCCCATCCAACCAAGTAAGCTCTGGATTCAGTGAGAGACCCTGTCTCAAAAAATCAGGTGGAGAGCAATGGAAGAACCCAACATCGACATCTGACCTCCACACATGTTCTCTCTCTCTCTCTCTCTCTCTCTCTGATGAATGGAAAAGGATGAAGAGACCCAAAAGAATGATCAGGGAAGTGGGTTCAAAGAACAGGGTAATCAAAAGTGACATTTCCAGGGTGGAGGGGAGATGTCCTCTGTGCTAACAGAGGGAGGTCATTATCAGCACTTTCAAGAGCAGCATGAAGGGGCTGGAGAGGTGGCTCAGTGGTTAAGAGCATTGGCTTCTCCTCCAGAGGTCCTGAGTTCAATCCCCAGCAACCACATGGTGGCTCACAACCATCTATAATGAGGCCTGGTGCCCTCTTCTGGCATAAAGTCGTATATGCAGACAAAGCACTCATACAAGAGCAGCATGAAGGAGAATCAGATGCTGGAATGTGAGGACTGGAGGGTGAGAGTGACCATGTAGACTGGAAAGCTTCGGTCTGTGTCTGACGTGTTTGGCAGCCTCTCTCTGTAAGTCTCTTGTAGCCAAGGGTCTCCCGTCTCAGAAGGGTCACTAAGCCCATCTCTGTCCCTCTTGCTGGCCTCCCTGGCATCAAAAGAGTTATTCAAGGGTGTTTGGCACCACAGATCCTTGGTCAAGGCCCCCAGGTCACTTGAACAAGCATCTTGTGAGGTCATGGGGATGTCTACCTGAAAATCACAATTACAAGGAGTGGGAGGAGTTGGAAGGGGGGGTGGATGGACATGAAGGAAATCTAGCACTCACGTATGACCTTTTCAAAAAGAATTTAAAAACAACACAACTCTCACCTTAAAGGAGAGAAGAGAGCTTATTCTAGAGCCAAATATGGGTGTCTGTGGGCCCGGAACTCAGCGTTAGATTACCCTGAATTCCGTGTTCCAACATGATAACAGTTTGATGACATTTTTATAGTAACAGAATAAAGTCACAAATCAAGACCCTTTAAAAATGCATTGGAGTAGGCACTCGAGGTAAAGTGTCCTCTGGTACAGTCCCCACATCTTATCTGATGGCATTGTTACTTAGCCTTTTGGTTGGTAGAAAATAAGGTTTTAAGTTAATGCCCTCAAAACTGTTTTTACCTATTAGTCACCGGATATTAGGTTTGGACACAAAGGCGGGCAAGGAATGGCTCTTTAGTGGTCTATCGATAGCCTGAGATAGAATGTGATTAGGCTCTGGACCTGCAATGTTCCAAGCTCTCCAATTCCAATCTCTTCAATTAAAACATTAAAGTTGAAATCATCTCTACTTAGCCTTGGAAAAAAGTTTGGTTGAAGGTGCAACGACTTTAGGGAACTTTTCGTTCATGGGAACGAGACCCAGCCAGGCCTGTGCTGCAGAAAACCAAACACCCACAGCATTTCACAGCTGAGCCCCACCGACTTCTCCTGTCTCCTATAATGAGATGACTGCAGAAGACCGGGGCTAGACAGAGCCCTGGAATCTTCTGGCCAGACCTTAAAGAGCTGGGGGATCTGTGTGCGGGTTTCTTGCCCGTTGGCCCCCTGAGAGGTTCAGAGGTCTATGGTCTGGAGGACAACAACCCATCCAACCCCTCTGTGCCAAAGAGGCCTGTTCACGTGACCTTCCCCCAAAGACCTGAGCAGGCTAGTGCTCTTTAAGAATCCTTTCACAGCCAGAGGAACGCAAGAACCGTCAGTTGCCAAGGGCCTGTCTGGGAGCTACTATGAATGTCATGAAGTTGCATCTTCCTTCACCTGCCCCTCCCCACTGTCACTGCAGGTATAAAGGCCATGTCCCCGGTGTGGCTTCCTCCTTCGGCTCCTCTTATGGCAACACCACCTTCAAGTACTTCCAGGACCTCCGCAATACAGCCTTGGAGAAGAGCTATGCACTCCTCAGTGGAGGCCGCTTTCCCACCGTCTTCTCCCCTAACCCTTCCCTGGTGCTGGCTAGCCATGTGCAGAACTGGGATCGCTGGCTGCATCTGCCCAGCTACACCCGGTTCAACCTGGACAGCAGGCACAACTCCGAGATCACTAACTTCTACCAGGTGAGCTGCCCGCAGCCCCAGCCTGGAAAGGCCTGGATGGCTGGGGAGGGGTGGCGGTGCCTTTTTCAGAGTTTCAGGGCCCGAGGAGATCTTCCGTAGTCCAGGGGTTTCTGCGGTTCTGTCTTGCTCAGTCCACAGCCAGTGTAGTTGGGAAACCTTCAACGATGCCCCAGCCCTTCCTTTGCTCCCTTTAGTCTTTCCGTGGCTCGGTCTCCATCTCTCTTGCTGTGATAAAGACCATAACAGCAGCAACTTAGGGAGGAAGGAGTTTATTCGGCTCATGCTCCCGCCTCACAGTCCACTATCAAAGGAAGTCAGGGCAGGAACCTGAAGCAGGAGCCGGAGCAAGAAGCCATGAGGGAAATGCTGCGTTTTAGCTTGCTCCCTGTGGCTGCTCCGGACCATCTACCAGAGATAGCACCACCACAATGGCCTGGGCCCTCTCACATCAATCATCAACAAAATGCCCCACAGGCTTGCCTACTGGCCAAACTGGCGGGGGGCATTTTCTCAATTGAGGTTCTCCTTTCCCAAGCGACTCTAGCTTGTATCAAACTGACGTGAAACTAGCCAGCTTGCTTACTTCTTCCCTGAAGAAAAGACCCAAAGCAAACCCCAGGGAAAATCATATGCAATCCAAGGCTCCACTGAAATTTTCTGGTACCCACTCACCCTCCACAGTTCCCATTCCCCTTAGAGTGTGCCCTAGGTCATCCTTAGCCCACATTGGACCAAACTGTCTGATGAAGAGATGAGGATAAAGGGGACCTAGCCATACCCCTGGTACTTTTGCTTCTCTGCCTCATCAAGCATCCCCAGTGTAGCACAGGCATACAGGTCTCAGTCAGAATGAGGGTTTGGTTCATGCTAAATCTAGGAGCCCTGTTCTTGGCAGCATCTTCCCTCATACCCCACTCCCTCATACACACACACACACACACACACACACACACACACACACACACACACACACACAGCTTGGTAGGAAGGACACAGACACTGCCTGATACCAGAGCAGGGGACTTGTCCAAGTGAGAGACGTTCCCCAGGGGCAAGACGAGTAGCCGATTTCAGGTTTTGAGAAGCTATGGGACCATCTCAGTGGGTCAGCGGCAGCCTTTCTCTTCATTGTGACTCACACAGACGCAGCTGTTCCAGGAGTGAAGAAGCAAAGCTTGTGTGGATGGCGGTGTGCTTAGGGCATGCTTGTGTGGACAGTGGTGTGCTTAGGGCATGCTTGTGTGGACAGTGGTGTGCTTAGGGCATGCTTGTGTGGATGGCGGTGTGCTTAGGGCATGCTTGTGTGGACGGCAATGTGTTTAGGACTTGCCTGTGTGGACGGTGGTGTGCTTAGGACATGCTTGTGTGGACAGTGGTGTGCTTAGGAGATGCTTGTGTGGACAGTGGTGTGCTTAGGGCATGCTTGTGTGGACAGTGGTGTGCTTAGGGCATGCTTGTGTGGACAGTGGTGTGCTTGGGGGCATGCTTGTGTGGACAGTGGTGTGCTTAGGGCATGCTTGTGTGGACAGTGGTGTGCTTGGGGGCATGCTTGTGTGGCAGTGGATAGGATGCATGTGTTAAGCTGGGATTTCAGAACCTCTCAGTTGCGTGGTCTCATTTACTCACTGTAGCACACTGCTGTGTGGGTACCACTGTACCCGGTAGGCAGGAGGAACTGGGGCACAGAGGACAGCAGCTGGTCAGCCGTTGAGCTGAGTCCCAGGATCCTGGAGGTTCTGCCAGGAGCATGGGAGGAGACTTCTCACTCCTGGCTAGGTACAGCTGGGAACGGGTGATGCAGTAACACCCCGTTGTGTGTTCTTTGACTGAGCTGTAGATAGTACAACAGCAGCGGAAGTACTACCAGGACAAGACTGGCATGGTGCCCCACGTTCCCTACTTCGTGCTGCCTGTGAAGGAGCAGAACCGGTACCCCCTACCCACAGACTTGTGAGTGTCCCTGTCTTCCTCCCTGTTGTGAACACCCATACACACACATCCACAGGGCACCCACTCCTCATCTGACCCTAGAGCCCTGACACTCAGAACCAATTAACAACCTAACCTGTGGTGCCTGCCTGCAGAAGTAGTTACATTGCAGAGAAGGTCCCGGGCCCAGGAACTGGTGGAGGGAGAATGCCAGGAACCTGTGTGGGCAGAATCAGGAAGTGCTTTCCTGACCAGATGCTTACTCCACAGCCTTTGCTGGTGGGAACCTGCCCCCTGCTTCCTCTGCAAAGGCCCGGTCTCAAAGCTGCACCAGTCCAAACCTGGAGCTGCTGCTGCCCTCTGGTGGTTGAATGGGACACTACATCCACTAGAGACCGGCCATCGGCTTGCCACCCCCACCTTCTCGCCCTCTCCTATGGAGCCCAGTCTGGGTTGTTCTGGGAACCTAGTTGCACACAGGAACTTGAGAATATCTTAAAAGCTTAACTAACCAAGTAAAAACATGTAAGAAAGCATGTTATAGACTAGCCCTCACGCCTGCGCTTATCTGGGAGAGCCTCGGCCCACCTCCAGGTCAGACCTATTTTGCTCTGCAAGGTGAGCCAGGCAGTGTCTTTCCTCCTGCCACTCCAGGGATCACAAGCTTATTCCTAGGTGCCTGTGGTTTTGGCAGAGCGGTGACTTGTGCCTGGTTAGAGACGTAAGACTCCAAGCCCCTTCTTCACCCCACTCTTGCAACCCACCAACCTTTTCTGCTACAGTCAACTCAGCCTTTGAGTTGACCTTCTCTCTAATGAGGCAGTTCTAGGCCTTGTGTCCATGGGGACAGGTGTCCTGGCATCTTGCCAGATGTGTTCTTCTTGAATCTTCAGACTCTTGGATATTGTTTTTTCAGCAGATTACCTGGTAGTCCATAAGACAGTGCCATGCCTAACCCAGACACTTTAATCTTAAGTACCTAGGGAAGGTCAATGATAAGTTCTATAACCTGGAGAGTCTCTACCTTTTTGGAATTCCATCACCACCATCACCACTTTCACTGCCATCACCACCATCACTGTCATCACCACCATCACCGTCATCACCACCATCACCACCGCCACCACCATCACCACCGCCATCACCACCATCACCGCTATCACCTTCACCATCAATCATCACCATAACCTTCACCATCATCACCACTACCACCACCATTATTGTCACCTTCCTCACCTTACCCTCATCACAATTACTGTTACTACCATCACCATCATTACCCCCATTACCTTCACCATCATCACCACCATCACATTCACCATCCATCACCACCATCATCCTTACCATGACATTACCATTGGCCACCATCTCCTGGAACAGCTGAGTGTTTACTCCTTGCCTTGCCTTATGTTAGGTGCTTTCTGTGCAGAGCTTCATTTAGAACAAAGCCAATAGGGTAACAGTAACAGCAGCTCGCTGTTACATGAGTTTGCTTCCAGCAGGAGATGGGACCAGAATCCATACCCAAGTCCATGTGACTTTGTAGATGTCACACTGCTGAATGGCCACAGGGCCACAAAGCCATTGTGGGTACGTGGGGTTATGGTGAACACTCTTTACCCTTCCCACCAGGCACACTGCCTGACGACGGCCCCATCCTTATTCCTAGGCCTCCTCTGAGCCCGAAGAGTAAGTGGCACCTTCTAAGAGTGTCCCCTGACTACCTGAAGACCTATCAGACTTTTCCATCAGGAAAGAGAGTCTCCTCACAAGAGCGGCAACGGAGGGACCTTTACTTCGAGTTCAGAGCCTGAAACCAGGTGGCTGACGCCAGGGAGCCTTGGCCTGACCAGGCTGGCTTGCTTGAAATAAAATCTTCAGCCACAACCATCCCATGCACCTCTCCTCTGGATACTGTCACCATGCACGAAGGTACCCTGAGCTCCTGGGAGAGCTAAGCCTAAGAAATTCAAACTAAGACTCAGTGTTAGCTGCTGTGGGCCACCCAACTGCTCCCAAGTTGAGGCAGGTGGGATTGGTGGGTCTGATAAGTCTGCCCAGGTGGGTCCCTCAGGCACGGAGACCTCACATCATCTTTCACCAGTATAACTGAAGACACCCAGCCCGCGTCTGGAAGTGGGTGCCATGACTCCCAAACAACTGCCTTGGGTGGTCACGCTCAGCTGACTTTTTTCCTTTACTCAGTCTAGGACCCCAGCCCATGGGATTTTGCCACTCACATTCTGAGCGGGATTTCCACCCTCAGTTAATTGACTCCACAAACACCCTCACTGATGTATGCAAAGGTGTGTGTCACTAACTCCCTAGGTGTTTCTTCGTCCACTTAAATTGACAGTCAAAATAACCCTCACTCATGGGAAGGAATTGTCCCTGGAGCCTTAGCATTATTTAATTGATCCTTATGATAACTTGTAAGAAGGGCGTTACCCGCCCTCTTCCCTGAAGATGTGGAACTTCCAGGATGCTGGGAAAGTTGCCCAAGCACACACAGTAAGGAAAGGGCACAGACAAGATTTGAACCAGGTTTTGGGGGCTCCCCAGTCCTGGCTTCTCACACAGCCAATGTGGAGACAGAAGGGGTCTTTATGATCCGGAGGGGCCTGGCAGTGGGGCAGCTTTTAAGAGAAACTCTTTGAACATCGGTATTCAGCATGGATTGGCAGGAGCCAGCTGAGTGGGCATCTATCCTTGAGCTTAGGTTTTGTTTTGTTTTGTTTTTTTGTTTGTTTTTTAAGGTTTTCTTGAGACAGGGTTTCTCTATGCAGCCCTGGGTGTCCTGGAATTCGCTCAGTAGACCAGGCTGGCCTTGAACTCAGAGATCTACCTCCCTTTGCCTATCAAGTGCTGGCACTAAAGGCTTGTGTCACCACCACCCAACGAGCTTATTTGTTGAAGAGCTGGAGGGGTGAGCTGGGACTGAACTACTCTTATCAACCTGGCCAAAGGAAGTGGATGCCCAGGTCACAAGCCCAGGTGACCTTTGAGGGTCAACTTGACAGCTTCCAACCTCCTGGGAGACTTTAACAGGGCAGAGGGTGGAATGTCATGGCCCTATAGGTAGTTCTGGGGAGGAAATCTCCACTCAGGAGTGTACTATACCATTGGGCTCCCCCAGCCTCCAGCCCCCTCTGGACTAGATCAGAGGGACTTCACTGAGCACTGGGTGTTTATTGCCTCCAAACGGGTGAGTCAAGACCTAAAGACAGGATTCAAGTGCACACCATGGGAAAGTAACCCTTCCTGTGTAACCAGTATTCATTACCTCCCTTGGGACCACATAGATGAGAAAAACCATGTGCCCAGCAGGTAGCCATCTGGCAGCTCCCACAAGTTCCCATGATGCACTTCTCTTGTGTCCCAGAGTCTCCGGCCAGCTGGACCCCAAAGTGTCCCCAGAGTGGCCAGATTCATGGCAGGGCTTGGCTGAATAGCAAAGCAAATAAGCCCTAAATGCTGGTCACACATGGTCCCATCCCCAGAGCCCAAGGGTGGCAAGAAGGGCCAAGATGTCTTCTCTGTGGGAGGAAGACAGAGAAGCCAGGCGCCGGCTGGAATGACAGCTATGTGCACATCCCTGACACTGCTCTGGGAGAGGATGGGTCACTGGTGGGCTCCAGCAGAGGGAAGGTTGAATATTTTTCTTCTGAACTTCGTTCTATTTGGCTCGGTTTTCTCCTCTGACATGGGTTGAGGCTTGAACTCTGTCCTAAAAAAGATTGCCATCCTTCCTGGCTTGCCTGGAGTTTTTGGCAAACCTGAGTCCTAGAATGAGCAGTTCTCAACACCAACTCCCTGTGCAGGACCCTGGCTTCAAAAGGCAGTGGGCATGAAGGAGCTGAGGAGAACATTTCTTTTTATTTGTTTAGTGAACATTTTAGAAGTGAAGGAGGGACAGGGACAAGTCATCCTTCAAGTCAGATTCCACCGTGCCAGGGCGCAAGGGAAGTCCTGTGGTCCCCTTCAAGGCTGCTGAACCAGAGGGTACCTCCATATCAACATCCCCAGAAATGAATCCGAAAGGAGCTGGAAGGAAGAATCCAGAGATATCTGAGGGCCCCACCTTGCCCCAAAAGACCTGTTTCTGTAGGTAATGGCCCCAACTCAAACTGTGTGTGTGTCTCTGTGTGTGTCAGTGTGTCTGTATCAGTGTGTGTGTCTCTGTGTGTGTGTCTGTAACTGTGTGTGTCTCTCTGTGTGTCTGTGTCTGTGTGTGTCTCTGTGTGTGTCTGTCTGTGTGTGTCTCTGTGTGTGTGTCTGTGTCTCTATGTGTGTCTCTGTGTGTGTCTGCATGTGTGTCTATGTGTGTCTCTGCCTGTGTGTGTCTGTGTGTGTCTGCGTGTGTGTGCTGTATGTGTGTATGTCTGTGCGTGAGTGTGTGTGAGTGTATGTGTATGAGTGTCAGTGAGGGTGCACATGCACTCATGTACATGTGTAGAGGCCAGAGAGCAACCTCAAGGAGCCATCTCCCTTGTTTTTGGTTTTTGGTAGACAAAGTCTCTTGCTGGCACCAGGGAGCCCTGTGACCATCCTGTCTCAGCCTCCCCAGCCTTGGGATCACAAGCATATACCACTACACTAAGCTTCTGCTATGACTGCATAGCATAGCAAGCCGTTCACCAACTAGGATATTTCTCCAGTCCCTAAACTTTCTTTAAGCTTCTCTTAGCATCACCAGAAAACAAAAGGTTTCTGAATTTGGGGGTGCTGGAGCCAATGGAAAGAAACGGGAGCGATCTAGACACAGGTCCAAGGCAAAGAGGGTTTCAGTGCCAATGTTGTGTGGGGCTGTTGTGGAGGAAGAGGAATTCCCTCGGAGAGGACTGGTCCCAAGAGACCTATGTAGGCTCTGCCCTAGCCACAGCCCTCTGATGGTAGCCACGACAGAGTCAGGAGCCTTCTTCTCCATCCTTGTGGTGAGAAGAGGTGTGGGCCCAGCTGGGCCAATCAGAGTCATTCTGGGAATTTGGAGTTGGGCTGAGACACCACTTAAGGGTCACTGCAGCTCAATCAAGCATAACATAAACTGGGGGGCTGTGACACATGACGGTCCTGTGTCTGACAACCCAGAGGTTGCTGGTGTGCAATGGAAGGTAGGCATGGAGGAGTGGAGAAGTAGGGTTAATGGAGGTAGAGATGGGTTGGAGAAAGAGAGAGAGGGGGGGGAACATGCCTGGACTTCTGCCAAGGTTCCTGCTCAACCCTGCTCTGTCCTTTTTCCTTCCTCCTCAACAAAATCATCTTGTCTGTGAGATCAAGGGGCAACGTTAGGGGGCAAGTGTGCCAGATACTTCATGGGATGCCGACTCAGCACAAGGAAGGCTGTTCTCACAGGACTCTCCAGTCATGGCGTGGACTATCTCTGTAGAGAACGTGTTTGTTCTGAAATGGAAGGAACCAGAAAGCTGGCAAATGTGGCCTTGGAAATACAGAGGCCGTCATCTAGAGGGAGGGCTGGAGCAGAGCCCAGGAGGCCCCTTCTGCTCCCAGGTAGAACTAGCTGCTTCTCTTGTGACATTTCTTTTGTCAGCTCTTCCTCTGGCATCCTTATGCTGCTGAACAGTGCCCCCCCCGCCCAGCTCCTAGTGTATCTGGGTAATAGTGGGCAACACTCAGGTCAGATCTGAAGCCCAGTAGGTACCAGGAGATGTACACAGATGTCCTGGCCATTAGGAGTAATGTCTCTGAGGTTGCACCAACCCCACATAAGGTTCGCAAACCCTGGAATCCTGTCGTCTCCTGTCTTGGTTCCCCCAGGTGGAACTTCAGTGAACTCAGACACTTCGGTTTCACTACTTCTAAAAGAATCAGTGGAGGCCAGGAGACTCATGACTTTCATGGCAAGACAGAGACATGGCGCTGTTCCAGGGAGACTAGGGAGCCTTCCCTGCCCCCAGCCTTGCTGGACAGTCCCTCCCCTTAAGAATGCCTTACTTCATGAAATCTGGAGATTTGGCCATTGCGTGTTCAAACTCGGAGAAGGACAGCATGTTGTCATTGTCTAGATCTGACTCGCTCAGGACCTGGTGGAAGGAAGGAGGCTGAAAGAAATCCAGGAGATGGGTCTCAAGAGGGAGAGACAGACAGTGTAGAGGAGCTAGTGTATGGGAAGGTATCTCGGGGCCTCTGGTAGGGGTGCAGGAGGCATCACAGGCTGGCCTTTTGGAAGAAGTCTCCTCAGCAGGCCCCCGCACCAATGTGGCAGTGAGGATAGTAGGCCCCATTCACCCCATCAGCCAAACACAGGCATGAGCCCCACATTGTAAGAAGCCTGAGTCAGGCAGGAAGTGACACCATTCAGCCCTGAAATCCTCAGGGGCTCTCACAGTCTGAGAACTCATGGGCCTGTGCCCCGTCTTAGGTTTTCAGGGTTGTGCCCACGCCTGATGAGCAATGTGAGCAGGGGATGCTGTGATGTGTTCATCTGCTAAGCTGCTGTAGGCCCAGGGGCCCTTGGTGACCCCTGTAGGTGGGAGGCTCTCCAGTGGGAAGGGAGCAAGATAGAGGGTCCTTACTGGACGAACAGACTTCTGAGGAGAAGTTCTCTCCGCTGTGTGCCCACTTCTCAGGCACCACGTGCCGCCCATCCCCATGGCGACTGCTGGGGGGGAAGGGCAGGGAATATGTGCTGCCCGCTTCAGGCTTGACCCTGGATCCCTTCCCAAGAAGATGGCCTGATATCCTGGAGCTTTGGGTGGTCACCCGCACCCTTGGTCCCCACCCTTCCGCTTCTGGATACACACGTGGTGCGTGACGTCCATCAGCAGATCCTCAGACACGTCGTCACTTTTCAGCAGCCTTAGCACAATTTTCTGGAGGTCTTCCTCATCGATGAAGCCGTTCTCATTAAAATCTGCAGAGAGGAAATGGAGGCTGAGTCCCAGGCTCATGGGACCAACTCCCATCAGTCTCTGGGAGGCCAAGGAGGGTCCACTTGCTCCGAGTGTGTCTAGAATCTGGGACATGCGGGGGCACAGCTAGCTGACTTGTGAGGGTGAGGTGTGAAGCAGCTGGGCCAGCTGTAGACAAGTATGGCAACAATAATAGCAATAATTAAAAACATCGACTGTGCACCTACTGTGTGCTCAGATGTATTCTCTTTTAAGTCATTGGATCCCCACTGTTCACCTTTTGATTGTCTTATTTTTGTCAAGCATACACCAAGGTTCAGGGGTGACATAGCTTGTCCAAACGTCCAGGAAATGGGAGGGCGAAGTTCAAACCCAGCTAGGCTGACCTGGCCCCACAGTCAAGTCTATGGTCAGAGTAGAAGAGTGAAAGGAGACCTGGGTTTGGGACCAAAAGCCTTGGGCACCATCCCATGCTTCTGTCCCTGTGCGGTAGCTGCCTGAGGAACCTGGATGTGGGTCCTAGCTTCTCAGGGAGGTGGCACGGTGGTTCTTGGAGCTCGTGCTGCTAATGGGCTGGCTTCAAGAACTCCAGCTGTTCCCTCAATGAGTCAGGGGCTGGAGCAATACTCCCTACAGTTTGGCATCCTAATTCTGAGAACAGTGCCCAGCACAGAGCAGAGTCTCAATGAATGAATGAATGAATGAATGAATGTTTGACGTGGTAAGTGATGGGGACATGACTAAACTCCACCATTGAGACATTACAGGAAATCAGGGCTCTTTACCACTCACGGCTGTCTTTATTAAAGAAAGCCACCAATTTTAGCTTGGCAGAGGATCATCCAAACAAAACACTGTTTCCCAGCCTCCCTTGCTGCAAGAGGTGGCCAAATGGCTAAGCTCTGCCCAGTGACGTATTAGCAGAAGAGGGCAAGTGACTTATGGGAAGGTCTTTGAGACAATGAGGTCACCATGGGACTAGAAGGCAAAGCAACAGAAAAGAGGAGCCTTGATCCTTAGTGTTACAGAGCCTTAGGACCACTGTGGACAACTACTTGTGGCTTCTCCACAAGATATATATTTAATCCCAGTTCATTATTTGAGCCTCAGTTTCCCTGTTTGTAAAATGGGTACAATAGTTGTACCTCTACACTGTGAAGGTTAAATGGGAAATACATAGCCATCCCTTGGCATGAGTCTAGAATACAGAAGACTACTGTTAGCTGTAGCCAGGGCTTAATTCTCCATGAGGTGCTTCATTGTTAAGGACTAAAAATGAAGACCTGAGGTGCTGTAACATCCCACCTGGAAGAATGGCCAACAGAGCTAGTGGGTTATTAGGGAAACTGAGGCCCAGAGTCTGCTGGTACCGCAGAGTCCTTTTATGGCAGAGCCAAGAACTATCTGTCCCCAAAGGCAGAAAGTGCATATGGAAGGTAAGGTACATCCCTGACAGTATTTCTCAGTCTATACTAGAGCCCTAGTCCAAGCTGATCTTGGGCTCTCTCCCTGCGCAGCGGAGCAGGTGAAAGGGGTGGGGAGGCCCCGGAGGAGGCACGGAGGGAGCAGCCGCAGCGACACCACACTGCCGGTAAGAAACTCCTCCGCAGCCTCTCCCCAAGCCCCTGCAGTGTCCCCAGGCATCCTGCTGGCCTAGCTCCCATATGCAGAGACTACAGAAAATGACATGGCTTTGGTCCCAAGCCGTCTGAAAACAGAATCATTTGCTAGAGTAAATGTAGTCCTGGGTGGTTCCCGTCCTTTGGGGATGCAAGGGCAAAGCAGTCTGGGAAAGGGCTAGGGCCGGGGAGTCTGCGCATTGGCTGGGACCCAGTCTAAGCTAACGCAGCAGTCTTAGAATCCACAGCCTGTGACCAACCCCTCGGGTGGGTGTGGGGGTCTCACACTGTAAGCTTAGAGAACTAGATTGGTTAAGGTTTAGCCTCCGAGCCCCTCCTAAATGTGCTTTCCACGAAATGAGCTAATGCTCATTGCTTGCAGACCAACGGCAAGCTTCACTAGTTTCCCTAGGCTTCCTCCGTGGCCACACCTAGCCACTGACATCCCTGAGGTTAGCTCAGGTCTCAGGAAGGTGTGGCAAAACCTGCAACTTGCTTTCTGCCTGAGAAGCCACAGCTGGTGCCACCTGGATCAGTAAGGCGTGGCCGAGACATCGGTCTCTGACAATGATAAATCTTCCTGAAGGTATGGAGAGATGTGACATTGATCACACCGAGGCCAGAATATCCCTCAGGGCAGAAACTGGTGCCGAGGAGGTGAGTTCCAGGCCTCAAGGTGCTGAGTCTTGCTGAAACATTGTCAAAGCACTTCTTGTTCAAGATGACCCCAGGGTTCAGATGAAAATACACGGATGGCTTTTCCCGTCTCCACCGCAGCCATGGGTGGCCATATGACATCATTCTGGCCCCGGAAATATAAACTGAAGTATCTTGGTGGCGTTCCAAGAAAGCTTGGGAAGAGCTGACTTATTTGTGTCTTTGAATGTGGATTTCACCTTATTCCGTCCCCCAATCCCTCCGTACTACTCTCCCTGCCTGGAATAAAGATGAGAAGTCTGTGGGCACAAAAGCCACTTTGTGACCAGGAGGACAATAGGACAACAGTCTCGTACCAAGACTTTACAGTTGAGGAAGCATAAAGGATTCTGGGCCCTTGCTTGCTTTCTGAAGTCATCAGTCCAGCTATGGACTGCCTGACTCCAGACTTCTCTCTCTCTCTCTCTCCTTTCATTTGTTTATTGTTTGTTTGTTTATAACCAGGGACACTGCTACATGTAGCTGGATGCAATCCTAATGGATACAGTAATACAGCGAACTAGAGAAGGGGCCTCCCAACCTGCTTCACATAAGAAATACTCAGGGGGCTTTACAAAAGCCCAGAGGCCAGGAGATACCATTCCACCAAGTTGTTTCTCGTTTTGATTTAACTCCCAGGTGATTGGAGTATGCAGCCAGGTTTGGGAGGCAGGAGGCTAAAGCATGGCTTTCTAGACTTTTCAGGGGCTGAGACTGGTGGGGGCACAGGGGGTGTGTCTTGCTAAGATGTAGATTTGATTCAGAGGTGTAAGTGGGGCCAGAGGATCCACATCTTTGGTCCCCTCCGGAACCTTACTTGGAGACATCAGGTCAAGAGCATCAAGAGGTCTTTGGACTTTCACAAGATCCACTACCATGACCATTACCAACACATTGGTCTCCTCTGTTTGCCTCTGCTCTTCCTTTTAATTCCTTCTTCCTTTCTTATGGGCTTACTTCAGACTTACTGGGCAGCTTCTGTGTATCAGGCACTAGACGCACGGATCCTGGAGTTCTGTCTCACACTGAGCTGACAGCTGCCTATGGTCACAAATTGTCAGAACCCAAAGACAATTCTGATTTGTCTGGGTATCCTGAATGCAGGCTGGGGCACGAATCCCAGGCATCTATTTATACTGAAGTTTTAGTTGAACTTTTGAAGGCTCTTTATGTTTGTTGTCCTTGGGGAAGGGGAATAACTGTGTGTGTTAGGGCTTGGAGATGGATGAAGAAAGATACAAGGACACTGGGGTGGAGTGGAGTGTCGTCTGGTCTCTCACTTGACCCCAACTACTCAGTCTGACCTCTGAGGACTGAACATTCCTGTTTATAAAGCTAAGCAAAGTTGGCCCTGTGTCTAGAAGACGCTTGTAGGCATCTACTATCCTGATGGGCTTTGGGGACTTTGTTTATTAGGCTCTGGAAACCATGAGAAGATAGCAGAGCACCCTTCCTCCCTCTCTCCCTCCCTCCTTCCCTCCCTCCCTCTCTCCCTTCCTTCCTTCCCTCCTTCTGTCAAGACAAGGCCTCACACGTCTCAAGCTGGCCTTGAACTCACTAAGTATGGGAGAATGACCTTGAATTTCTGCTTCTTCCAGCTTTCTCCCCTGAGTGCAGAGATTAGATTTCAGGCAAGAGACGTACACCCAGCTTTTTCTGTCTCTGAGAAGTGTCTTCATTCCCAAGTGCTTGATCTCTGGGGCCACGCTTAGTCATGAGACTCTGCTTTTCTTTTGGCCATAGGTAATTGGGCAAGGCTGATCCTCCAACCATGGTATCAGATCATTGGCTTCGCTGAGCCATTCAGCGCCTGCTGAGAAACTGAAACTGTGGCCAGTTGCTCAGCGTAGGATCTATAGGCCATGTGGGTATGAGGGCAGTCATCTTTAGTTCATGGGCACAGATGAATAAACCTCAGATCTGGGAAAGAAGAGGTTTGCTCAGCAGCCTTGCAGAGAAGCTGCCTGGCTTTCTGGCAGCTTCCTCACTCTATCCCAGGCCTTCCCTTCTTTCATGGGGTCCATACCTCTGTCTGTGGACAAACTCCATATGAGACAGATGTCTGGAGCTGGATTTGATGGTACTTGGCTTCTGATCCCAGTACTCTGGAAGTGGTGGCAGGACGATCAAGATCTTCATGGTATCCTCAGCCTCATAATGAGTTTGGGGCTAGCCTGGACTACATGAGCACATATCTCACACCCCCACAGAATAATCCACACCTCTTGATGTGGATGCTTTTGTAGAACCCTGGTGGTGGAGACTGTAACCTGCTTCCAACCAACAGAATTTGGCAAGCATGACAGGATGGATGTCACTTCCATGGTCAGGTTATGCCATGGAAGACTCCATATAACAGGAGATGATTCGAGGGCTGTTCCTTGCCCCCCATTATCTTTGAAGACAAGTGGCCATGCTGGGAAGGCTATGTGACAAAGGGGTTGGGGTGGCCTTCAGATGCTGAGGGCAGCCTCCAGCTCCTAACCAGCACAAAGCCAGGGGTCAAAGGTCCATGAACACAAGAATTGTATTCTGCCAGCAGCTTGAAGCGTCTTCCCCAGATGGAAAGCAGTTTGGGCAGAACTTTGGCTGGAATTTTGTGAGACTTTAAGAGATGGGATCCTCTCTTATTCTTATTCCAGTGCTGCAGAGACAGGGGCAGATAGATCTCTGTGACTTCCAGGCCAGCCAAGACTACATAGTGAGACCCTGCCAGAAAAAGAATATAAGAAAGCAGAAGAGGAAAGAGGAGGAGGAGGCAGGAGGAAGTGTGTGGGGGAGGGGAGGAAGAAAGAAGGAAGAAGGATCCAAATAAGCCAAGCGTGGACTCCTAACTGGCAGGCACCCTGAAACCATTAAGTGTGGCACCTGCAATTGCTGAACTTTGGGGGATTATTTTTTTTTTACCCAACCCAGGCAGACTAAGATCCATTGTTCCTTATCTATTGCTTCATGAGCTAAGTTTCTGTGACCCATGCACTCTTGGCTGAGATTGGAGGGCTGAGCTGGGTCAGTACTCTGCTAGTGTGTCTTGTCCTGCAGAGTGTGACAAGGACTTCAGTCAGCACAGCTGCCACCTCTGACAGAACTGTGGCTGTGACTAGTGAGCTAGGACTGACTCCTGGGATTAAAGGCATTCTCCTGGGGACACGTGGGACTGCTTGGGAAAAGGAAGAAGGAGAACACACACACACACACACACACACACACACACACACACACACACACCACACACCACACACACACACACACACACACACCAGGCGGGACTGCTGAACTGACAATATACAGGTGTGTGATTTCATTTTGGATTGAGATTCACTATGAATTTGTGTCTGGTACCAAATTTAAGATATTTAGGGCCCTTAGTTCTTCAAATATCTTTTCTACCCTTTGCTTTGGAGACTCTAATTGGATCAACTGGTTGCATATTCGACCTTTCTAACTCTGATGTCCCAAAGGCCCCATTCTTTCATTCTCTCAATGTTTGCCCTCCGTTATTCAGATTCTTTTCTCTGCCTCTGTCTTCAGATTGGTCTTTTCCTGTGTTATCTCAATCCTCCTGTGAAGTCCACCCAGGGAGTTTTGATTTCAGACATGGTTTGTGTTTGTTTGGCTTGTTTGGTAGTGGGATATGAACCTAAAGGCTATTGCATACCAGGTGAGTGCTCTATCATTAAGATACCCCCAGCACTCTAATTTTTTTTATTTTGTAATATAGACTTGCTAAGTTTTCTAGGTTAGCCTTGGGTGCACTCTGTAGCTCAGGCAGACTTTGACCATGTGAGCCTCCTGCTCCAGGCTAACCAAGCAGCTGGAATTACAGGCCGATGTTACTAGGCCCAGCCCATTTAACCCCTTCTCAGAGTCATATTTTTCTTTTTCTTTCTTTCTTTTTTTAAAAAAGAGGAAAACATTTCATTGGGGCACTTGCTTATAGTTTCAGAGGTTTAGTCCATTATCATCATGGCAGGAGATGGTGGCACACAGGCACACATGGTGCTGGAGAAGGAGCTGAGAGTTCTACATCTTGATCCAAAGGCAACTGAGTGAACTGAGACACTGGGCATGAGTTGAGCATATATGAGACCTCAAAACCTGCCTTCACAGTGACACACTTCCTCCAACAAGGTCACATCCACCTCAACAAAGCCACACTCCTAATAGTGCCACTCCCTATGAGCCTATGGGGACATTCAAACTACCAAGTTCCATTCACTGACCTCCAAAATCCTGTAACAATATCATAACGCAAAATACATTTAATCCAACTTCAAAATTCCGCATAGTCTATCATTGTCTCAGCAATGTTTTAAAGTCCAAAGTTCAAAGTCTCTTCTGAGATTCATGAATCTCTTAACTGTAATCCCCTATAAAACCAAAATCAAAAAGCAGATCACACACTTCCAACATATAATGGCACAGGATATACATTATCATTCCAAAACACAGGGAAGGGAGCATGGTGAGGAAATATCAGACCAGAGTAAGATCAAAAACCAGCTGGGCAAACTCCAAACTCTGCATCTCCATGTCTGATGTCAAATGCTCTTCAGATCTCCAACTCCTTTTGGCTTTGTTGACTGCAACACACTTTTCTCTCTTAGGCAGGGTCCACTCCCTGTTAGCAGCTTTCCTCGGCTGGTATCCCACAGCTCTGGCATCTTCAACATCTTGGGGTCTCTAAGGCAGTCCAGGCTTCACCTTCACAGCTTCACACACTGGCTTCTCTGGGCCTCCATTCAGGGACACCCTGCTATACAACCCGTCTCAGCGACTTTCCTTAGTCGCTGAGGAATAATGGAGGAATATTCCATTACCCCTTCCTTCTATCCTTAAAACCAGAACTATGGGGCCGAGGCTGCCAAGTTCTGCTGTTTGCTAGGGCTAGAACATGGTCCCCTTGTTCAATTACATTTTGACCAGCTGTCTGTTTTCCTTCACTGCCCCCATAGCTGTATTTTTCTAATGAGCCTTCATATCTTTTCATTGTGTGTGTGTGTGTGTGTGTGTGTGTGAGAGAGAGAGAGAGAGAGAGAGAGAGAGAGAGAGAGAGAGAGAGAAAGAGAGAGAGAGAGAGAGAGAGAGCAGATTTTCTTTTACTTTATTGGAAATGGTTGTTGTGATGGCCAATCTTATGTGTCAATTTGACTTGGTTGAGGAATGCCCAGATAAAGGCAGAAAAAAAAAATTATTTCCTGGTGTGTCTGTGAGAGAATTTCTGGAAGAGATTAGCATTTGAATCAGCAAACTGAATAAAGAAGGTCACATTGAAATGTGCAGGAGACAGTCCTTTTGTGGCTGGGGGAGGGTGGTGACCTCATGAGGCTTCACTCCTGAGTCAGGAACTATTGGCAGTTGGGGGAGGGGGCTGGGAGTAACTTTCTTCAGTGGTGTAGCCACTGGTAAACTGCCCATAAGCCAGTAAGCAACCTTTCAGCCACTCTTGTGTAAGCAACCCCATTTAAATACGATGGGTCTCGCTCTCTCTCGCTCTCTCTCTCTCTCTCTCTCTCTCTCTCTCACACACACACACACACACACACACACACACACATGCGTGCACGCACACACACACACACACGTGCACAGATGGGAGGGGCTGGTAAGGAGGGGTACAGAGGGAGAGAAAGGAAAGAGGGTGAGGAGGTGAAATGACTATAATACATTGCATACAGGTCTGAAGTCATCAAAGAATAAAAAAAATAAATAAAGGCTGGAGAGGTGGCTCCTCTGTTTGGAGTGTGTACTGTTCTTGCAGAGGACCTGGTTTGGTTCTCAGTAACCATGCTGGGAGGCTCACAACCACCTAATCCAGGGGATCCAACACCCTCTTCCGGCCAACTTGAGTACTATATGTGTGCATGCACGCGTACGCGCGCACACACATACACACACACACACACACACACACACACAATCTTTTAAATACATTAAAAACAAATAAAAATTAAAAAACAAGATCACACCCATCATTGTGGGTTGGCATCATCCAGCCCAATAAGGGCCCAGCAGATTACAAACGGAGGCCAGAGGAGCTTTTCTGTCTCTGCTCGGTCCTTGGTCAATGGTACTCTTGATTCTTGTGCCTTTGGACTGAATTAAATCACCGTCTTTCCCGGATGTCCCACTAATAGTAGATTGTGTGGTTGCTGGTCACCAGTGTCCCCCAAGTCAACCCCTACAGTTCCTTCTTTCTCTTTCTCCCTCCTCCCTTCCCTCTCGACTCCTGCATCCTTCCCCCTTCTCCTTCTCTTTCTCCTTGCTTCTGTTTCTCCAAAGAGCTGACGACAGCCACGGCAGCTGTTTTAAGACTCTATCAGTGAATTTCAGTATCTGGGTCATGTCAGAGTCAGTCTTCCTTTTGGAGGCTGCAGCAAGATTTAAAGGAATTTTCTTGCATATCAGGTCACTTTGGGGTATTGTAAATGTCTCGGTCTAGAGATGCGGAATTCTGTTACAGTTCTCCAAAACAGTGCTGACATTTTTGGTTTAATTCAGACTGCAATCCTGTCATTCAGGTTCTCCAGATTAGAGAGGGTGCAGGGGCTTTTGTTTGTTTGTTTAGTTTGGGATCAAATCTGGAGCCTTATGTATGCTAGGCAAGCATTCTACCATTGAGCTGTAACACTAGCCCTTGGCTTTTTAAGACAAGGTCTCACTATGTAGTCCTGTTTGTCTTCAAACTTGTAATCCTTCTGCCTCAGCCTTCTGATTACCAGCGTGTGTGCCACCATACCTAGCAAGTTTAGGTTTTCCTCAGCCTGCATGATTCTGCTCACTGATGTCTGAGGACAGGAGGAGCCGGATGGCCTACTTAAAGGGCACTGATCATCCGTGCCAGTGCAAGCAAAGGAGTTGCCATGATGTTTATGGTCTGTTGGAAGGCGTCTCAAGATTTCTTTGGTTCTTTCCTTTCGGTTGCTTTGGAGAGATCTGAGTATCCCACTGGGCTATGGGAACAATACAGGGCAAAGGGCAGATACCAAAGACATCACAAATCAACTCTCTCAAGTCCTTCACTTTCAAGATGAGAGAACGGGTTCTCGGGAAAATGAAATGACTCATTCAAGACTATGCAGCTACCGCATGCAGAGCCGGCTCAGGTGCTCATGTCTTTCAAGTTCCCACCCAACCTTCTTCCTGCCAGACAAGCAATGTCTTCCCTTTCTCACTGGCTTGCCCAGAGAGAGATCACCAAATAGCCACATCGGTGACCCCAGTGCCCTTGGATGGCGTTATGATTTGAACCTGAAACAGCCCCTCCCAGGTTCACGTGTTTGAGCATTTGTTTCCCAGCTGCTGACTCTGCTTTGAGAGACCATGGGACTTATGGAGGAGGAACCTAGCTGGGGAGGGCATGGATTTCTTAAGGGGCAGGACTGGAGGCTTACAGTACCACCCAGCATCCTGTGTCGCCTCTGATTCATCTTCCACCAACATGTAAGGAGGTGAGGAGTCTCAAACGCACGTGGCCTTCTCGTCACCTGCCATCCCTGCACGATGGACGGTATGCCTTCAGACATTTTCAATAATTCCTCCTTCATCTAAGTTGCTTCTTGTCAGGTATGTTGGTGACAGCAATAATAAAGGCCACTTACATAGATGACATGGAGGGAAGGTCTATCAGAGCTGAGATTCCCAACCGGTTTTATTGTTTCATAGTACTTAAGAAACACGATATCTACTCATAAAGACCTGATGAATCCCCATTATACCATACCATCAATGAGCTAACATTGCTGGATTTCAGATATGGCAGATTCTCTTTGACCGCTTCCTCCTCCCCACTCAGCACCACCAACCACCCCAACCAAGGTACCCACCATAGATGCGAAAGGCATATTCGATCTTCAGGCTGGGGCAGGCCTGCTCACTGAACACTGATGCCATGCCCAGCACGTCTTCGAAAGAGAACACGCCGTTATGGGAGAATACCCTGCAGATTCGGTCTCTGAAAGGGTTGACCTGTGAGGGGAGCAAGGGAGACGAGGTCTATCAGGGTCCAGGTGTTGCCTTCCCAAGAGCCTCTCCCACCTGCCATTAGCACTGTGTCCTGGGCTGAGGCAGAAAGAACAAGCTCGAGAGTAAAGTAGGACCCTGGGTGTGACGGAGGAACCCAGGACTAGGGACCCTGCTTGACAACACTCTGCTCAACCATGTCTCCTCCTGCACACACATTCTAATGGCTTGTGTTTATGTGTGTGTGTGGGGGGGGTGCAGGTGCATGTGTGGTTTTGGGTCGTGTTATTGAGGTTTTTTTTACAGCTATCAAATTTCCCTCCATTTTATATTTAAAACTCAGAAAATTTTAAAAAATGGATAAAGAATAAAACAAAAGCCATCTTTAACCGACTGCCCAGAGGTAACAACTAGTAGCATTGATACAGCAGTCAGCAGACCTGGGTTTAATGCTGTGTCATCAGTTAGGGAGCAGCTGTCATACAGAGACACTCATTGACTATCCCTCAGAGTTAAAGGTCTCTCTCAAGTACAGAGGTAATAGTTATGGCCGCCATGCGGGACTGACATGAGGAGGGAGCAGAAGAATGGCCCAGTGCCTGATAGATAACTCAGCCAATGGGAGCTGCGGGTTGCTCCTTAACCACCGCAGATGTCATAAGCAATAGAGCAGTTTTCAAATTAGGTGCCCGGGCTGGAAATGAAGCTCAACAGTAGAGCATCTGCCTAGCATGTGTGATACCCTGGGTTCAATCCCCACCTCACACATGCTTCCACACCTACACACACACACACACACACACACGCACGCACGCACACACACACACACACACAATCAGAGTCCCAAATTACCAAGGGCCACATTGTTTTAGCAACTCCAATTCCCTCAAACTGCCCTGACCTTGGTATGTGAGCTCCCTCCTCTGCTGATATTCCTCCACGTGGGTTTGCGACATCCCAGGCACCATCGGCCAGTTTGGATACAGCTCACTATTTCAGCTTGCGACTATCCCTCCAGTCCCCAGGAATAGGCAGGTGGTGAGAGGACTTTGGGGGGCAGAGGTCATCAGAGTTTGCAATAGTTTGGGTTATAATTGTCTCCCCAAAGCCTGTGTGTTATAGGTGTGGTCCCCAGGAAGCAGCGGAAGCTTTAAAAGGTAGATCCCATGAAAGGTGGTAAGACATTAGTGAGATGTGTCCTCAGAGAGGATCATGGGACTCCAGCTCTTCTTATTACCTTTGCTTCCCAGGTGCCATGAGGTGGGCAGCTTCCTTCTCTACACCTTCCTGGCATATTGTGTTGTCTTGCAACAGACCCAGAAGCAATGGGGACAATTGACCAAGGGCTGAAACTGCAAAGCTGTAATTCCCTTCTAACACGATCTTCTCCGGTGTTTTATTATAGTGACTGCTGATTCGTATAAGCTCAGTAGGGAACCACAGAGAAGGGTTATTGGCAATCTTTAAAATTAGCAAGTTCTTGTAGACCATGCTGGCCTCAAACTAACAGAGATCTGCCTGCCTCTGCCTCCCACGTGCTGGGATTAAAGGTGTGCGCCACCATGGGAAAGAGTAGAAGGGGAGGGGAGAGGAAAGGAGGGGAGCAGAAAAAATATATAGCTCAATAAAAACAATTTTTTAAAAAAAAAGGTAGCAAGTTCAGCTTTGACACACCCTCTGCTCACTCTCTGGGTCTCCGATCCATTCCCTCATCCCAGGATGCCTTTCCCCAGTAGCTCAGTGTCCCTACCCAGCAGACCTTATCAGACTCCAGTTCTCTCTCTCTCTCTCTCTCTCTCTCTCTCTCTCTCTCTCTCTCTCTCTCTCTCTCATACTTCAAAACAAACCCTAATAGCTCATGCCTCCCTCAAATCCTTGTTCTTATATGTACCCTGACTAAGCCTCCCGACCCAGCAAGCCTTCAGAGCAGATGCGAGCACACAGTAGAGCCCAGCTCCCCCGAAGTCCTAATCAGCTGAAGTGGTTCTCTGTTTTTTTCCAGCTCGTTTCTATGACAAGGCATCTCTTCAGAGCCCTGTGTTTCATGTAAAGGGGTTTGCCTCCGCCTCTCTGCTTCAGCTGGGCATTGACCTATCACGTGGCATGAGCTGGCTGCTAAGAATCTATACCAGTGGTTCTCAACCTGTGAGTCGTGACCCCTTAGTGGATCGCCTAAGACCATTGGAAAACACAAATATTTACATTACAATTCATAACAGTAGCAAAGTTACAACTATGAAGTAGCAACAAAATAATTTTATGATTGGGGGTCAGCAGAACAGGAAGAACTGTACTAAAGGGGCACAGCATTAGGAAGGTTGAGAACCCCGCTCTCTAGAGCTCCTACCCGGATCAGCCAATGCTTAGCTCTCTTGCTTCAGTTCTTCAGTTTTGACATTTGGGATATTTTTTTCTTTCCTTCTCCTAGAACTCAGCCATACATTGTGGCTTTATTTTGTTCATCATTGCATTTGAAATGAGACATTGTGTGTCACTTCAGGTGGCTATGCAGTCCTCAAATTTTACTCAGCATACAAGTCACTTGGGGTCACTCTTAAAAGCAGGAATTCATGTTTGACAGTTGTAGCACTTCATCCGTGCAGGATAAAGAATCAGCTATTCACTGTTATGCTTGTAGGTTCCAGTTTTGCACTTTGCATTTGAATATCTAAGAGGGTAGATCTTGTGCTAAGTGTTCTAAAATTTCAAGCCCAATATGGTGGTGCACACTTGTAATCCCAGCACTCACGAAGCCGAGGGAGGAGAATTTGGGAGTCAGAGCCTAGCCTTGGCTACATAGGAAGTACCAGTCCAGCCAGGGATGTATAGCAAGACCTTGTCTCAAAAACAAAACAAAACAGAGAACAATCTTCTAAAAATCATGAAGAGTGTGATTGTCACATTATGGTGAACACATGGTATATACTACATACATATCATACACACTTTCACCTTCTGAGGTCTTATGTCAGGGGGTCTAGAGCAGAGGTCAGCATTGCAGAGTGAATTGTGTCCCTCCAAAATTCCTGTGTCAAAGTAGTAAATCACCACACCTCAGAATATGACTTCATTAGGAAATAGAGTTGTAGGTATAGTTCCCCAGGTTGAAGGGACATCACACAGAGGAAGGATCCTCATGACATACAATATTGTCCTTATATGAAGGGACTGGACACATACGTGTTCTCAGAGACTGCCACATGGAGATGGAGGCAGACATCAGGGTGAAGTTTCTACAAGTCAAAGAATGAATGCCAAAGATCGCCAGCAACCCTTCAGAAGGTAGAGAGAGCCTGGAACTGACTCTTCGTCCCACGCTTCAGAAGGAGCCAACCCTGTCTACACACCAATCTTGGACTTCTAGCCTTGGCAGTTATGAGACAACATTTCTAATGTGTAAGTCGCAGAGTGTGTGGTACTTAAGTAAATAAATGCGCCAAACAGCATGCTTTGTAAGCTCCTCAGGTCATGGGAGCCTGTTTTATACATATATACATACATGTGCATCATAGGCATATACATACATAATGTATTATGGAGAAATGTATACATATGTCATATACATGTTCCAGAAGTGACCATGATGGAAGGGAATTCAGGCTGACCCACCTAAAAAACCAGCACACTTGGCTGGACCTTCCATCTTTGACTTTAACATGCCCAGAAACAGCTCCTATCTCTATAGACACTGAGAGCTTGAACTCCTATGGTGTGTTCCAAGTACCTAGCTAAGTGACTTCATCAATTATGTGACCAAATTTTAGCTACCTTAACTCTTCTCGCAAATGGATATATGGCTTAACAGGATTCCTGCAAGGAATCCATAACTGAAGGCAATGTTTATAACGCAGACAAAAGTAAACAGAGGGAAAGGGCCAGCAGTGAGGTCTTTTGCTACTTGAAATGCAGTTTTGCTCCACACGGAGAAAGCTCAAGAATCCAGGCAGACAAAACAAGATGCCCTTGCTTCAATTCTCTGAGCCTGTGCTCAGTCAGGCACAAGGCAGGTCACCATGCTCTCCACCACCGCACATTTCCAGCTAGGAAGGGGATGAAGTCTTCCTTCGCTTGGGGCCTCCTCCAATGCTGGCCTTGGCTGGGAGTGAGTGGATCTGGGGCGTGGAGGGGGTGGTTGCTGGAAAGTCAATTCACTCTTCCTTTGTCCCATCTCACTTGACTCTACACACACACACACACAGGAGGCAGAGAATGGCAGTGTGGTATCCTCCAGGCAAAACAGTCACCATCTTAATTAGGCCAGCTGTGCCTGTTTCCGAACAAGCATAGTGTTAGGGCCTGCTGGCTGCTGGGGTTTCCTCAGAGAAGGAGAAATCTGGGAGAGCAGGAACCCTCTTCTGAGACTCCAGCCACTCTTCCCAGCCCTTTGCAAACAATTCTGTCCTAACTGCAAATGACCTAGGGGTCTTGGGGTGGTTAGTGAAAGGGACCCCCCCAATCTGTGTGACTGTAGGGAAGCCATCATTCATGCTGGGTAAAGACTTTCTGGCATGGCAGGGTCACTCATGGTCCTTTAAGCAACCCCTTATCCGGACTCTGGAAGTCCACTAAACTCCCTGCTTCCTCAGGTTGGACTTTTTGTTGCTGGGGCCTTATAAGGAGAGTGCGTATGTTTATATCTTCCCAGAGAAGGAATTCTCGGAATATACATTCCCCCCTTAGATTGGAAACGCAGAAGTTGGTAGTTGATGACAGCAAGAATAATGGCATATACAATGCAACCTTGGAAAATGCAGAGACAGTATTTCTGAAGATGCAGAGAAGGAACGGGTCTCACGCTGTCAAGCTTTTGTGAAATACTTAAAAGCACAGATGTTTCTAACTTGGATTTCTTAGATTTTGACTCAACAATGAACTACATGAAGAGCCTTGTGCCTCTGATCCATTAAAGAGGAAGATGTCACAGAATAATAATAAAAACACCATTTCTAGTTGTGTGCGGTGGTACAGGCCTGTCATTCCAGCACAGGGGAGATTGAGGCAGGAGGACCATGAGTTCAAGGCTGACCTGGACTACATGGCAAAACCCATTCTTAAAAAACAAAAAGCAGGGGATGCAGAACTGGCTTAGTTAGTGGAGTGCTTGCCGTGCAATCCCAAGAACCTGAGTCTAGATCCCACAAAAGAACTCAGGGGTGGCAGAGCACATTTGTAATCTCAGTGCTAGGCAGTTGGGGACGGGAGGGTATTGGGAGCTCCCTGGCCAGCCAGCCTAGCCGCAAAGATGGACTCCAAGTTCAATTAGAGTCTCTGTCTCAGAAAAAAAAAATTAGAATGGAGAGTAATTGAGGAGGACTCCTGACATTGACCTCTGACCTATGCACTCACACATACGTGCACACACACATACACAAACATGTACATGCATATACATGCCCCCCACACGCATGCACATATAAACATGTATGCACATATATACCGTATACACATATACACCACACAAACACACACACACACACACACACTGCACCACTATTTATGGGTGAAATGGAGTGTAAGCACTGATGGAAAGTCTGTCTATGACAGAAAGAAAAAGGTGAATTGATGCTAATTTCCTTGGAGATTTTCTTCAGGGTACTGTGACCAGGACAGTAAGTCCAGACATTCAGAAATTGCAGCAGGAATCATTGATCTGATTAGGTTTACTTTTCAGAGTTTTGTAGCAACACATACACTAGGCTCTGTGATCAGAGAAGCGTGACTGGGCATCTTTCCAACCACAGGGAGGCTTGCTGGCTGTCTCAAGAGCCATACACCCATAGATGAGTTACATTTTTTTCCCTGCACAAACAAGTGTTTCACACTTGCTGACCTGTTATAAGGACAAGTGGTGGTTGACATTTTCTACTTTTTATTTTGCTAATAATATTTTATACTATTTGTAATGTATACTCAGCTATTGCTCACCAAGAGGAAATGCAACTTCATTTGACTACTCAAGAGAAATTAGGTGACTCATTGTAACGGGGATGTTTTTCCATTGTAACTGGCATTTTGGAGAGGCTGTTTTGAAGTGGCGTTTCAAAATATGGTATAACCTATAAAAAGTGTTTACATGGACATACCTTTAAATATTAGAAACAGATCTTTTTCCTAACCTCTTTGAAATTTGCCCAAATAATGTAGGCGGATATTGAATCTGCTTATTTAAAAATATAAAAACGTGAAGCTTTCCAATTAGCTTGTAAAACTGCTGGCTGACATAAAGGAAGATGCACGACGCCTAGCTCAGTTCAATAAAAAGCCTTTAATTGGTAGATGGGGTTGAAAACTGAGTGCTGTGATTTAATACATGCGGTCCCATGATACCCTTCTCCTCTTTGAATCAGTTATGACAGCTATTAAAAATAAAACAAACTAGCTGCACCCCATAACTATGTACATTATGTGTCAATTAAAAAATGAGACAGCCAAGCCAGACCCAGCTCTCTACACAGCTCTATTTCAAAACATCACAATAAGACTTTTACAGAAGCAGCAGGCACAGGGTGGTGTAAGATGGCTCAGAGCAGAGCAGGGTTTGCTGCTAAGTTTCGTGACCAGGATTCGATTCCCAGGACCCACATGAGGAAGAAGAGAACTACGAATCCCCTTCTGATCTCCACATGCATACTATAGTGCGCACACCCTCACACGTACACATACAGGATAAATGTTTTTTAAGTTATTTTTAATGTGTGAGAGTCTTGTCTGTGTGTGTGCCACATGTGTGCATTGCCCTCAGAGGCCAGAAGAGGGCAGTGGATCACCCGGAACTGGAGTTATGGACTGTTGTGAGCTGCCATGTGGGTGTTGGGAACCGAACCCAGGTCCTCTGCAAGAGCAGCCAGTGCTCTTAACCACTGAACCATCTCTCCAGCCCCAAACTTCTTACTTTTAATAAAACCACATGGCTGGCTACCCTTTGCTTTACTGGGGAGGGGAAGCAACCAGAGCACGGAGCAAGGGACACTGCTCTCCAGAGGGCAGCAAGGCAGATGTTAAGTTGAAGCCAAGATAGGGTGATGTCATCAGAGCAGCCTCTAAGAGTCAAGGGTTGCTAATCCAGTCAACCCTGACGCCTGATATATTAAAGAGACACATGGATCCCTCCTTTTGACTATCAGACTATTGATGCAATTGGACCCCACGAAATTGTAATTTCCCCCAAGAATCTCATGCCGAGAGAAGGGAAAGGCTGAAGGTGGATGCCAGGCAGAGGAGGAAGCTATCTCTACCAGACCACACTTAAGGAGAGACTGGAGTCAAGACAAATGGTCAGTGATGGGCAGGAACACATCTTTGCTAGGACTACTCAGTTTGGCATATATACCTCTTGCTTTAGACCTGAACCCTATATCAGGACCCAGGAGATGAGTAGCTGGGTGCCGGTGAGGTGCTGGATGGCTTTGTTGCTCCTCTCAATGGAGCCACATTGAATAAATCTCCTTTTTCTGCTGTTACTTTCCTCTTTTACTGGCCTCTTGCAGACAGGTGTTAAATAGAGCCTAGCTCCTTAAGGTTGCCATCCAGGGCCCAGGCTCTGACCCTAACAGCTACCGTACCACCAGTAGAGTATCCCATGCCTGCTTCTATTCCAACCAAAGGCAGCTTCCTTCTTTCCCAGGCTTCCTGCCTTTCTATTTCCTGGAGGGATGGCCAGATACTGTGATGAAGTATCACTTAGAATCCACACAGCTCCAAATGGAGTCTGGTGGATATGGCCCTGCAGAGAGGCTTCTCAGTGCCTGGGGGATGCAGCTGGCTCTCTACCTTGAGCTGAATGGCAGAAGACTGGGGACCCTAGCCCTAGTCCCCTGGAGCAGACAAGAACAGTCAGGAAGGCTCTGCAGGAGGGATTCCTTAACCATCCCAGGTCCCCACTCCTTCACCACCCCCAGTCCCCACAACTTAACCACCCCAGGTCCCCATTCCTTAACCACCCCAGGCCCCCACTCCTTAGCCATCCCAGGTCCCCACAACTTAACCACTCCAGGTCCTGTTTAGCTTACTACATTCTAGATTTCTTTTCTATTAATGCTAACAATCTGGAATCCAAACCCATACATTTTGGGATGCATCCAGAGAGTTATCATCTGAGTTAAATTTCACACTCATTTAAAAATCCTCGTTCCTCTCAGGGAGGAAGGAAATGACAATTGACAAAGTAATGCTTCCATTTCAAGAATAAGGTGTACCCAAGCTTGAAGGCGTTTGAACAAGGGGAGCATAAACATGTCAGCGCAGAAATTTATACAGGTAACTCAGTAGCGAAATCTCCTTTTTGCATGGTGAGACCAGGAAAGGTGAAAACAAACCCCAAATGCTGGCAGATTTTTTTTTAACAGGAACTACAGTTTGTTGATAAAAAGATTGCAGTCCCTGCCCCCCCCCATTTTTTTGTTGTTTTCTTCTGTTTTGTTTTTAATAAGATCCTCTTAAAGTTACTGAATGAGAGATTTGATTTGAAGATGATAGTCAGGGGAAAAATATTTGGACTTAGATTAAAAATATCTCCTTGCCATTTCTCTAGCTAATGCCTCGTCAAAAAGCTTTTTACAGTCGCTGGAAAAAAATGCTCATAAAATATGTCAGTGGCTCAATAATGACGTCATAGATACACTTGAATATATTTTTCTTTTTTATTGAGACAGTGTTTCTCTGTGTAGCCCTGGCTGTCCTGGAACTTGCTCTGTAGACCAGGCTGGCCTCGAACTCACAGAGATCCTTCTGCCTCTGCCACCTGAGTGCTGGGATTAAAGGTGTATGCCACCAACTGCCTGGTTTACATTTGAATTTTTAAGAGCTTGTGTTTTTAAAAAGAACTCAAATATTATTATTTCACTTAAATTTTCTCATTGCTAGTCAAATCTTAACTTCTGGTGGCTATCTTTAAACATTCTCTGTTTAAATTTTGTTTTCTTTTTATTGTATTTTGTGTATGTGTGGTGCATGTATGTGTTCATGTGGGGTGTATACATGTGCACACGTGGAGGTCAATGGTCAACAGTGGGTATTTTTCTCTTTTTAAAAATACATTTGAGATTTGTTTTTATTTTTAATTGCAAGTAAGTGTGTGTGTGTGTGTGTGTGTGTGTGTGTGTGTGTGTGTGTGTGTGCATGTGCATACACATGACTGCAGGGGTCTTTGGGGCCAGTGCTATCAGATCCCGTTGGAGTTGGGGTTATAGGCTGTTCAACATGGGTGCTGGGGATGGAACTCGGGCTCTCTGCGGGAGCACGTACACACTCTTTAACCACAAAGCTATGTCTCCAGCCCCTCATCAGGCATTTCCTTTCGCCTTGTTGTTAAAAGATTTATTTATTATATGTTTGCTGAAAGTGTATGTGCCCCACATAAGTGCTTCCCTGTTGGTGTTGTGCACCACACGTGTGCAGAGAACTGGGAAGATCAGAAAAGGGCATCAGATCTGCAGGTGGTTGTGAGCTACAGAATGAGTGCAGGGAACCAAACCTGGGCTCTCAGCAAGAACAGTTCGCACTCTCAGCTGCTGGGCCATCTCCGCCCTCATCCACCTTTATTGTTTGAGACAGGATCTCTCCCTGAGCCTGGATCTCACTAACTAGATAGTCTGGGTAGCTAGTGAACTCCGGGCACCTGCCTGTCTGCACAGCTCACCCCAGCTGGGGTTTCAGATGTGCCCTGATACTGTGCCCTGTTTCTACATGAGTCCTGGGGTAAAAACTCAGGTCCCCATCCTTCTGTAGTAAGCACGTTAGCGACTGAGCCATCTCTCCAACTCCTGGTTTTGAATATATTTTTGATCACTGTACCTGCTGTCAACTCTTACTAAAATGATGTGATCAGGCTGTGTGACGGCTCAGCAGGTAAAGGTGCAGCAAACTGGTTACCTGAGTTCAGTCCTGATACCCAGGCGATGTGACTTCAATCCCTGGGACCCACGTGCTAGACAGAAGGAACTGACTCCCAAAGTTGTCCTCTAAGATCCATAGATATTCTGTGGAATGTGCACATGCATTTGCATGATCAAGCAAACACACACACACACCAAATACTAAAAATAAAACAAAAAGTATTATTAATGTATATAAGCATTTTTTGCATATTATTAGAAGTTGAACCTAGGGTCTCATGAAAGTATTTTACCCCTGAGGGCATATTCCAGCTCTAATTTTTTTTTTTTTACTTTAAAAACTTTTATCTTGAGATATGGTTTAAATAAGTGTCCAGGTTGGCCTTGAACTCACTGTTGCCCAGGAAAGCCTTAATTTATGATCCTTCTGCTTCTGCCTTCAGGCAACTGTGTCTATGCACCTACACCCCCAGGTGTAAAAGGAGTGGCTGGAGTAACTGACAGGAGGGGCACAGACATCACCCCTCAGTTTTGAATAGAGGCCTCTGTTTACCTGGACAAGACCCTCAACATAGGAAGCTCTGCCCATAAGGTCCTACTCGGTCATACACATTTGAGTGGACAGCCTTTGGGGCCCGGGAGAAGGGTGAAAGTAAACTTTGTCTCAGTGTCTTTAACATGTTTTTCCCGTATGTATCATAGTCATGGAAGGCTCAATAATAAGATGCCGACTCTTCCCAAGTTGATCCACGATGTGACTACAGTTCTAGCTGAAGCCCTTCTAGCTGCTGTTTCCATGAAAACTGAAAGCAGATTCTCCACGTGGAGAAGAAGATAGGAGTTCAGAACAGCAAAGGCAGCTCTATGGGGTATGAAGACCTGGGCCAGAGCACTGCGAACTGAGAACATGTGAGAGCAATGTAAGAACAATGAACCAGAGATACAGACTCCAACACCAGATGTGCACAACCTCTGGTCCAGAAGGCTCTAGAATGCATCCAGGAGAAGGGAGTCGGCAAGTCCCCGGGGCCGGGTTGGTAGACAGTGACCTGGGGAAATGACAGATCTTGATCCCTACCTCACATAAATCTCAAAAACCGACCCAGGTTGAGCCATGATCTAATAGAAAGGACAAGTAGTCAAAATTCAGAAACATTTTTTTTAAACCCATAAAATCTTCTTAACCCTGAGGCAAAGATTGTTTAACAATATACAAAGGCACTAACCATAGGGGGACTGCCATAAATTTGAATATACTAAAATTGAAAAATTATATTGTTCGAAAGACATCATTACGGGAATAAAAGGGCAAGCGACAACAATCAATACGCACTTCAAGCCATGAATGGATAAACAAGCAGAGACACAGCTAGAAGATGGGATGCGACTCGGAGAAAGGAAAAGCCATTGAAGAACACCACAATGCCGAAGATCCTTCAATGGATTTCGCTGAGTGAAGGAAATCATACTAAAAAGGCGACATATTGAGGCTGGCACAATGCCTGTAACTCTAGCGTTCAGGAGGCGGAAGCAGAAGGCTTAAGTATTCAGTGGTGCTCATCTGAGCCTACTAAGTGAAACCCAATCTCAGAAAGAAAGAGGGGGGAAAGAAGGAAGGAAGGAAGGAAGGAAGGAAGGAAGGAAGGAAGGAAGGAAGGAAGGGGAAGGGAAGGGGAAGGGGAAGGGGAATGGGAAGGGAAGGGAAGGGAAGGGAAGGAAAGGGAAAGGGAAAGGGAAAGGGAAGGGAAGGGAAGAAAAGAAAAGAAAAGAAAAGAAAAGAAAAGAAAAGAAAAGAAAAGAAAAAAGGGAAGGGAAGGGGGTGAGAAAGGTAGAGAGAGAGAGGCTACATATTGAAGGAGTCTATTCTGGAAAATGCAGAACTATAGGGATGGAAAAACAGAAGAGTGATAGCCGTTGGTTGGGGAAGGAGAAACTAACTTTAAGGGGTTTCACAAGGACAGTTTCAGGGTGCAGGATCTACTCTGGATGGTGCCATGGTGGAGGAGGTTGGTCCGGCCTCTGTGCATTCTTGTCTGCGGTGTGTGGATATGTGCAAGCTGGAGGTGTTGGGTTCCCCCGCAGTTAGAGGGGGCTTTGAGCTGCCTAAGAAGGTGCTGGGTCTCCCGAACTCAGGTCCTCTGCAAAATCAGTGTTCGCTTCCAACCACTGAGCCATCCCCCCCCCCCGCCTCCTCGCCCCCACCCCCGGCGTGTATTTTTTCAAAGACTGGGCACTATGCGCCACAGGAGTGCGCTCTCACCAGGTGCAAATTAAAAGCGGTTAACAGCAGGGTAGAAACGAGCTCAGGAGGGAAGCCAGCCCCGCAATGCAACAGATGAGACCATTGCAAACAGGCGCCAAAACCTCACTGAAAAGGCAAAGGGAGAGAGAGAGAAACACTGAATGAGTGACTTTTGAAAGAGGGTTTCAGTTGGATTCTGGAGAGGCAAAGAGAATAAGTAATCCACACTGTACTCTGGGGTCCAGGGGCCTTTGTTTCTCACAGGGGTGTGCGGATTAATCATTCTGAGACTACACCAGAGTTCAAAACATAAGCTGCAGGTAGGTCAGTTACAGTACATATAAGGTACAAATAAGCAAGGGGGCGGGGCCGGGGTGACAGTCAGGGCGTCAGCGTGAACTCCGTGGCGTCTTACTATATGTAAATAGAGAACTACAAAAGCTAATGCTGATGGGTGACATCAGGGAGTGTGCTCTTGCATTTGCAGGTGCACACTGCTCACACATGTGTTTGCCTGCTTGAGAAGGTCAGAGGTCAACCTCAGCTTTTGCTCCCATGTAATACCAACCTTGTTTGTTTGAGACAGGGTCTCTCACAGGCCTGGAATATGCCAAGCAGGTATGGCCTTTAGGCTGGGAGTTCAGGGATCTGCCTGCCTCTGCTTCCCCAGCCCTGGGATGACAATATGGACTGCGTCACAGATTTGTGTGTCACTCTTTGCCCAGGGCCTATATGCTAATATTCTCTATGTTTTTCCAATTTTAGTATATGTGCGGCCCAAGTGAGTGCCCAGTTTTTCTTTTAGTATGGGCTTTGGGCACTGAACTCAGAGTCCTATAAAGCAAGCCCTTTGTTGACTGAACTAGCTCCCAAGCTCCAAATTTCTTGGTTTTGATAGGTGTGCTGGTTCTGTGGGACACTGACCTCAGCAAGGGCTGAGTGGAAGGAAAGAGAACTTGCCTTCAAATTCCAGGAGCAAAAGGTTGCAGTAAGCAAACCACATTTGGAATGAAACTCAAGAATGTATGAACAGCTTCAGCACTAGCTACTTACAATAGAAAATTTACAATACTTAGCACGCATGCGCACACACACACAAAGACAGTCATGCAAAAGTGTCAAACGTTAAAGAGCCACATCAGTAGAAAAAGATCATGTAATGGAAACGGGGTCCAACTCAACACAAATGATAGAGCAGACATGAACAGTAAAACAACTATCGTCACACTCTCTGTGTTCTAGCGGGACTCAGAGGTACATACTATAAACCCAGCTACTTGGGAGGCTAATGCAGGAGGGTTGCCTGAACCCAGGAGTTTGAGACCATTCTGGACAACAAACTGAGTCCCTATCTCAAAGCAAGCAAGGCAGCATTAGAGAAGAAATGATTTGTAAACTGTAACCACACACATTCAAGGCGCTCTACAGATAGATGGTCATCAGAAAAACCAAATGCTAAAAACTAGTAATAAGATCTAAGGAAAAAAAATCTTTTTCCAGAGACAAGGAAAACCTAGACAGGAACAAAGATAAAATGACACCATATTTCTTGTCTGGGAAGATCAGTTGACAATAAAACTACTGTTTAATTCTGAGGGGGGGGGATATTCTTGTCCTGCTATATTCTATACCTAGCAAAGATGACCTCCAGACATGAAGACACAAGAATTATTTCTTCCCAACAAACAAAGCTGAGAGAATTTGATAGCAACAGACCAGAGCTAGAAAAAGCATTCCAGGAAGTAAAACAGAATAAGCAGAAGGAAAATACCAGAAATAAACTTGGATCTACACAAAGGGGTAAAGGACACCAGAAATGAGACATACATGAGAAAATTCCTTTGAAAAGAGACAATCCACAATTACATTTGAAAATGCCAACATTTTTCTGCCAATAATTGATAGAACAAGTAAATCATCCCCAAAATCATGAAGAATATAAAGACTCTCTACCAACTGGATGCAATGGACGTTTTCTAGAAAGCTCCTACCTCTCACAGAAAATATACACTTATTTTTCCAAGTGCTTTTGGAACATTGACCAAAGCAAACCAGATTCTGGGGTAAAAAGCAAGTCACTGGATTCAAGAGGACACAAATCATATGAACTATGTTATTTGACCATAACTAAATTAAATTAGAAATCAATAATGGAGAAAACCTCTTGGAAACCCTCAAAAAAATGAGAAAATAACTTTGAGCTAAATGAAAATAAAAGCTTATCCGAAGTTGTGGGTTTTAGTGAAAACAGTGGCTGTGGGGAAATTAGCACTGACAGTAGAAAGGAAAGGACAGCTGAAGTGGGCATTTGGCAGGTCCTTTGTCCGTTGCAGGGGAGGGCCACTGAGGTCACTGGCCAGTGGATGGGGAACCCATCATCATGCCACTTCTGAGTTATCTGCTTCCTGGGATGTCACTGTCCCTGAGGAATGGAAGAGCTTGTTACCAGAAGCAGTGGCATGGGGGCCACAGGCTGACAGAGCTCTGTGCTCCCCGAGAGCAGAGGAGCTCGGTGACGCTTCTGTGTGGGGTTCCCTTCCATCGACCTCTGCCGGGGAGGAATTCCTACTTCCTGAGCTGAACCCCGGAATAGCCCTTCAGCACCAGGGCAGTTCTACCAGAAGGTGGCAGTGTTAGGTCAGACCCACATGGTCAGGTCGTACAACCAACACGAGTGAGTGCCTGCTGTATGCAGCAGGTGTCAGGATAGACCCTAGCCTTCCATTGAACAGTGAGAAAGGGCTCACAGGAGTAGCCAGCCCACAGCTATGTGCCACTGCCTCAAAAAGCCTTGCGGCTGCTTTTTAAACAGAGCTTCTAAATCCTTCAGCTATTTAATTAAAGTCCAAGAAACTTTCTCAAAATCATGTTCCTACGAACAAGTCATGCAGACCCAAGGCATTACCCAGAATCCCTTTTCAGCTGTTAGGGGCTCCAGAGACAAGGCAGTGGTAGTGAAAATACCACTTCTTCTGCGGGAGTGAGCAAAGCTCCTAATCTGAACTCAAGTCCCTGTAGCAAGTGTGTAAGCGTGAGTCATAGAACTAGATCCTGGGGGTCCTGGAAAGACAGGGAAGCTACCTCTGCCTTTCTCACAAGGCTCCTGGTACTTACAGAGTCTCCCCAGAAACACGAAATGTGGGAGAAAGGTCTAAACCAAATACCGCAGCCCCTTATCATCAAGGGACAGGGAAAATAAAGCTAGGACTGAGGCTTCGCACAGTTCCATGATGCCTCAAGTTGCTCAGATACCCAGGAAGGCTGCTGAGTGTTCAGCAGGAAGGTAGCATACACAGTGTGGACACACTGGGCACAGAGAGACTCACGTCTCCGGCTGGAGAGCAAGATTCCACCAGGCTATTTGGAAACGGCACACTCTATGTAACACAAGAACCTTTTCCTTTCTGGGGGCTGGAGAGATGGTTCAAGGGTTAAGTACTTGTGCTGTCTTTGCAGAGGGTCTGTCTGAGTTTGGTTCCCAGCACCCATAACTGCCAGGAACGCCATTGACACGGGTGAATCCAACAACTCCAGCCTCTGAGGACAACTGTACCCATGTGCACATAGCCACACAGAGACACAATTTTTTTTAAAAAAAAAAAAAAAGAAAGAAAGAAAGAAAACAAAACAAAAAGAACTATTTGTTTGCAGACCATGTAAGTAACACCATTGGTAGGCCACAGTTGGCCATGGATAATTGAAACTGTGGAAAGGAAGATCGCTGAAGAGCTGAAATACTGCAGACAGCAATGTGTGATGGCATGAACTAGGACAGGGCAGTGTGTCCTGAGAGGAAGGACAGACAAACAGCCTCGGAGGAAAGCAGAGGAGAACAGGGCTGAGGTGGGTTCAGGGAGGAAATGCAGCCAGATCCCTGGAGACACCCTAGAAAGGGGAAGAGGACACAGGGTGAGGCCAAGGGCTCTCTCCTGCTCCAGGCCTCTCCTCCCAGATACCCAGCTCCCGCAGGATGGGCAGAACTACAGAATACACAGCTGAACTGGAACCACGAAGCCCCTCAGAGGCCAAGATTACTCTGCATAACCTTGCATGCCCACTTCAGGGAAGGGAGTGGGAAATCAGAGGATGAAGCTGACGTAGGTGGACACCCTTCTTCTACGGCCAGGTCCCCAGGCCTCATTCCCATTGGTCTGTGCCACAAAAGTTCACCCTTCTTAAAGGTCCTGTGAGAGCTGTCTCCTGGGAACAGATGGGCTGGCAGGGACAAGCTGGGGATGTGTCCTGCCGGCAGCTGGAGGTAGATCACTGACGGAACAAATACGAGAGCAAAGCAGTAAAAACATTAAATATTATTAAACAACCATGGGCTCACGAGGCCTGAGCCTGGCGCAGAGCCACCAGCCCAGTCTCTTCCTAGATTCCAGGCCCATAGATATGTCATGCTTCCCTGAGGAGCCTTCCAGATGATCCATCTGCCCTAGACCTTCCCTGAGGTGGAGGTCAAAGACCCTCAGTCTGCAGCGGCCATCCAGAAGCTGGGCCTTGTGCTGTGGAAGACTTGGCTCCTAGTGAACCAAGCAGAGGTTCTAGAAGTGGACAGTCTCCAAAATGCTAGTACAAATCTTTTTTCATGTGGTCCAGGTTGACCTTGAACTCGATGTGTGACTAAGGACAACTTCAAATTCTTGATCTTCTTGCCTTTGTCTCTCAAGGGTTGGTGTGCTACCAAACTCAGCATAGTATAAGTTTTTTATTACATTTATTTTTACACACACACACACACACATTTGTGTGCATGCACCACTGCACACATACAAAGTGCAAAGAACAACTCCTCTTCTATTATGTGTCCCAGAGATCAAGCACGGTCATCAGATTTGGCAACAAACAGTCCCTTTACCCACCAGCTCCATAATAACTTTTAATATCTACGAGATTTTTTTATGTTGTAGCTTTTAACCAGATTATACAGTTTCGGTGTTTTATTTGTACAACTTGAACAGGCAAAAGGATAAAAGAAAGAAATCAAGCAAACCAGTGTGCCTTGCCTGACCTGATTACCAACATCTATTAGCAACAAGAACAGCATCCATACATCCATACATCATAACTAAGTGTCTATTTGCACGTTATCTTTTTTAGAGGCCACGTCTCGCTATGTAGCCCAGGCCAGTCTGGAACTTGAAGCCTTCCTACCTCCGCCTTCTGAGTACTGGGATTATAGGTGCACATCACCACTCCTGGCTTCTATTAGCATTTTTAATAAGTCAACTTCATGGTGTCACACAACATATTAAACAATATTCAAGATTCTGGGTAATAACATAGCAACAAGCCACGTGACCTCGGGTAACCTACACAACCTCTCCATTTCCCCATCTATAAAAGAAGCAGAATCAGAACTTTGCTCGCGGGTTCTTGTGCAGTTTGAATGAGACCAAATTTGCGTCTGGTACTGGCAGTTCCTCGATAAATCTTCTATAGCATTATAAGTCCAGCTCACACTGCCTGCCTCCTGTCAGTGTCATGGTCACCCTGTCAAAAGTCAGAATTGTGTGGTGTGAGTGCCAATCAAGCCAGCATGCCAGGATGACACTCGTGGATTTCATACCTGCCTGAGCATTGCTTCATTGTGCAGAGAATCACAGAGGTATGTGCTTGCTGTGGGCAGCTCTGAGCCTGAAGGGTGCTGCAGTGGAAATTCCAATTCCTTAACCACAGTGGTCCTTCTGAGCCTTTATCAGTTGGCACACAGGCGCTTCTCCATGTGGCCAATGATCAGACAGCACAGAAGGCCCCAGTGACCATCTCAATACCAGGAAATAAGCAAAATCTAGGATGACCTTGGTTTGATTACACTGGTGGTTCCTGCCCCTACCCAACAAGGCCGGGCAGAGCTGGGGGCAGGGGAAAGTGCCTCTGGGCACAGGGCAGACACCCAGCCTGAAAACCCCGGTTCAGCCCAGACACCCTACACCGGGGCCCCCATTTTACAATCAGGTCTCACAAAGACACTGACTGTCACACAGGTCCCCTGCTCCCCATGGCTGCTCCTTTTGTGCACTCTTGTTAGCAATTAACTCCACCTCTGATAAGCTGGCTCTCCTTCAAACGTACCCTGTGACGTGAGAGGCATTCCCGTCCCTTCCTTCCCTCCCTCCAATGTTTACTGCATTTAGTTAAGAAATAAATAAATGTATTTCTGTTGGCTGCCTTCTGCCAGAACACCCAATAAAGTGCTGGGATTGTGGAAATGACTCTCTAGTTCAGTGCTATAGCTTTGCCGTTTCATCTAATTATGAAGACAGTGGGAAAACAATTGCTATTGACATTCCGAAGCCACTGGCCCTGCGAGGGTGGGTCCTGGGGGTAGGATGATCCTCTGCTTGGAGGACTGGCTGAGGGAAACAGCTACTGCCTAAGAGAAAGGCAGGAGGCCCAGAAGCTCTCTAGGAGGCAGAGGGGAGGAGGGCAGAGCCTGGAGAGAGAGGGTGTGAGGGCTGGATAGATGCAAACCTTCAGGATGGGACACTTCTCCGTAGCCTCCCAACCTCTCCCCAGACCTCTGTAGTTACTGCAGAGCTTGTCTAGGGCAGTGTTTATGAATCTCTGTTAAGAGGCCAAGAGTTTGTTTGGGTAAATGTGAAGTGGAGGCAGAAAGGACATAAGGAGAAGCAAGACGAGCCCCTCCTCTCTGTCCCTTGTGCCCTCTACCCCCAGGAAGAAGCACAAAAGGCAAGGAAGACGGAGGGCCATGTACACCCACAAAGTGAGGAATTAATGGAAGAGAGGGCTGCATGCCGCACAAAGTGAAAAATTAATGGGAGAGAGGGCCGCGTACCCCACAAAGCAAGGAATTAATTGGAGAGAGGACTGTGTACCTCACAAAGTGAAGGATTAATTGGAGAGAGGGCCGTATATCCCACAAAGTGAGGAAGTAATGGGAGAGAGGGCCGTGTACCCCATTAAGTGAGGACTTAATGGGAGAGAGGGCCCTGTACCCCAAAAAGTGAGGAATTGGAGAGAGGTCCATGTACCCCACAAAGTGAGGAATTAATGGGAGAGAGGGCCATGTACCCACAAAGTGTGGAATTAATGGGAGAGAGGACGTGTACCCACAAAGTGAGGAAGTAATGGGAGAGAGGGTCGTGTACCCACAAAGTGTGGAATTAGTGGGAGAGAGGGCGTGTACCCCACAAAGTGTGGAATGGGGTGAGAAGGTTCACACCACTACAACTCCATGCCTCTCCAGGTCTCATTCAGAGCAGGTGGCTCCTAGTGTCCTAGCTGCAACTCTGGATGCAGGGCTGGTTTTTCTGCTTTAGCAGTGTTGCGTGGTGAGGTGGATGGGGACAGTTCCTATGGTACAGGCTGAGAGTTTAATGACAGTTTCTACGGCTTTCTGAAGAAAATACAAACAAAGCCCAGGACGGCCAATATAAAAATCGTTTACAATACACTTTGCACCTGTAGTCCGCAGGCAGTTCATTCAAACCAGGGGACAAAGTAATGGGAGGAAACCAGCTGCCAAAGGCCAGCCTAGATATAGGATGTTTCTGGAACAGGCCTTTTGATGCCCAGGAAGTTGTTGGTCTGGGCTAGTGTGCCCCCAACCCCCAGCAGAGCATCTAGAGGCAGTACCATTGCTTCTGCAGCTTTCTGGGGTCACCTGTCCCAGGGCACCCTGGGAGCTGTGCCACTGTAAACTCTGTAAGATGTAGGTCTCTGTGTCACAATAAACCCCTTTTGTTGGTAGGTCTAAGCAAAAGAGACGTGATCTGTTTTGATTTCCTTGTGAATCAACAGATGGCAATGGAAGTGGGCTAGCCAAGGTGGGTCATACCTATAATCCCAATCCTTGGGGAGATGGGGGCAGGAGGATTGTCTCAAGTTGGAGCTTAGCCTGGCCTGCAGAGTGAACCTTGTCTCAAACGAAATTCAAATAAAAAACACTGGGAATTGCACCCTAGTCCTTGATGGAAAATAGCCCCTCCAGAAGCCTTTGTTTATTTGTGTTTGCTTGCTTTTGTTGTTGTTGTTTATTTTTTGCGTTTGGAGACAGAGTCTCATGAAACCTTGCTGGTCTTGAGCCTAGGCATGTAGCCTCAGATGTTCTTGATATCTTCAGGATCTTGCCTGCACCACGCAAGTGCTAGGATCATAGGTCTTTGCCACCACATCCGTCCTCTCCTCACCCTGCCTCATGACCAGACTCCTGCCAAGCTGGTTTTGATCACTGATGTCTTCGTTGCCCGTTGTTGGGATAAACACTGTGGCTAAAGGCAGCTTGGGGATGGGAGGGCTTATTGTCTTTATACAGTATGTGTATTGTCTTTATACATCATCTAGGGAAATCAGAACCCTTGAGGCAGGAACTGATGCAGAGGCCACGGGGGAGTGTTTGCTACTTACTGGCTTGCTCCTCATGGCCTGTTCCATTAGCTTTTTTATACCCCCAGAACCACCTGGCCAGGGCATGGTCCTACCAAATCAATCACTAGTTATTAAAATGTTCCACAGGCTCACCTACAGGCCAATCTTTCAAAGGCATTTTCTTAAGAGAGAGTCCCCGTCCTCAGATAACTCTAGCTTATGTCCAGTTAACAGAAGCTAGCCTGCACACTAAGGGCCTAACCAACCATGGGGCATCGCTATCTGGGTATTTATTGGTACCAGCTGTTGACTCAGACCTCTGGGCATCTTGCCTTTTCCCCACTCCTGCTGGCCCAAGAATGACAACAAGGAAAGGAAGAAACTTTAACTTCTAGATTTACCTCCCAGGCGCTGCCCCGGTGTGCATTCCTGTTGTTGCTTTTACTACAACCCAGGCAGTAATGGGTACTTTACATTGACTATGAAAATCAAGGCATGAAGGAGGAAGGAACTAGACATGATAAGCAGAAAAATTGGGACTCTGGTCCCCAGTCTACCTGACCCATACTTTCCCAGCATGTTTTAGAACGTGTGTGGAGGTGTCAGGCTGAGCGCACCAGCTCATGGGGGACCAGGCAAGAAGTGGCAAATGTCCAGTGGGCGCCAGCATTGAGTGCAGTGGGCAGTTGAGCCGCTCTGTCCCAGACATACAGTTCCTGCATCTTTTCCTCTAGTACTAGCTAGAGTGACGCAGGGTACTTAGACTGGGCCCACTACACAGCAAGAGATGTTGAAGTTGTGAACTCCAGCTCAGTTCTGGGTCCCTGTTAACACTGTCACATCTGAGAATGTTCTTGTTCATTATGACATCATGAGAGAGTGGAGAAAATGGATCAGAGACAATAAATACAGAGCTCTGGATTGAAAATCCATGTGCAGAGAGACCTTTTGCCATCATGGCCACTTAAAGAGAAGTCTCTAACTACATGCCACAGTGCTCTCTCTTTTCACATTGAATTGAGTTGAGGATATTTAAATACCCCAGTCTTTCACTTCGTGTTTTTCCCTCCCAACACAAGGCACAAATGTTTTCCCACATTGCTACATAGTCTATGCAATTTTCATTTTAATGACTACTTTGTTCTAGTTCCTGGAGTGGACAGCCCTGTCTACTCACTGCCTCCAAGGAGAAACTGGGTGTCTAGACTCAGAAAATAATTTCAAAAAATGAAGAAAATAATACAAGAGGATGTTTACTGTGATGTTATTTATAGTAGCAGAAAAATAACTAACCCCTTGAAAGAGCCTTACTGCTCAGCCATGAGGGGAGGGTTTGTTTGGTCAATTAGAACCCAATGCAATTATGCAGCCATCAGACCACAATCACGCCGGCTATTCAGCAACATGAAAAAAGCATTTATGCCTAATGGGGAGAAAAAACACAAAATAAAATTGCATCTAGGCACATCTACCATGTTGCAAAATAAAGCATGACCAGGGAAAAAGACAGCAAGAGAAAATAGAAAATGAAAATTTGCGTTGTGGTTAATGGGTGCCAAGGAATTGATTTTCTCTTTAAAGCTTGTGTTTTACTGACACACTACTCTTAACAACAAATTAAAAACAAACCAGAAAACAACAGGTGTTCTGGGAACCTGTTACCCTTCCCACTGGCTGCTTATCAGCTTCATTTGCTCATAAGCAAAGGCTGAGCCAGGCAGGACTGGACTTCCCACCTTCAAACCCAGGAAGAGGCTGGCCCCTTCTGTTGTAGCCATCCTGACAGGAGCAAAGGTATTCTGAAGAGAGACACTTGGTCCCCTCCCCCCTTTGGCTCTCAGACTATTTAAAGAATGGGATATAAGAAACTAGAATTTCCCCTAGAGGCCTCATGCTGGGGGGACTGGGGAGCAGAGCTGAAGCAAGGTCCACACTGTGTCCGGGTTAGCTGGTTCTCCACATCTCTTGCTCTGTTTGAGCCTAAATCTCAGGAGTCACCAAACCTGTTTCTCCCACTTCCTAATGCGACTGCATTGAATAGATCTCTTTCCCCATTTTTCACTATCATTTGTGTCTTTAATTGGTATACTAAGGTGGGGTGGGGAAGCCTGGCTTGTGAGAGCTGCTCAGGCTGAAGCCATTGACCCTGAGCATCCTAGTAGCATTGTAAGGGTGGCTGCCGGAATTGGAGTCTTGCTGAGGAAAGAACTTGGTGAGAAGGGAAGGTCATTGGAACGTGACCCATTTCTGTCATTTGTATCTCAGAGCATCTGTATTATACCTTTCCAGAGACATCCCCAACGGTGAAAGGCAGAGGACCAGTTAGCAGTTCTGATGCTTTCTACAATGTTTTGGGAGTTGTACCGGGCCTTGAGCTGGCCCCCATCTCATGGTCCCCACCCAGGAAAACGCAGTCTCTCCCCATTTCCCCATACCCCCGCCCCGGTACCCAGAGGCTTTGAAGGAGGGGGACACTCAGGGGAAGAGAATGGACCACATTAGCTGCTGTCCTGAGTCTGGACAATTCCTCTTGTCCCGGAGGCCATTGCCTGGGGAAGAAGAGGAGGATAAGGGCAGCTGGCAGGGCACGGTTTTGCTTTGTAGAGAGGAAGCCAGTCCCTGCCCCAAAGCTGCTTGTCAGCTCTTCCCCTAGCTGCCTCCTGTAGGTACCAGTTCATGAGAGGTAGGGGACAGGACAAAGACAGGCTTTGCGCGGAAGGCAATTGGGAACAATGAGAAGGGGAAGTGTTTAGCCACCTCTGGAGAAAAGTCATTTCTAACGGGGAAGGGTGTTTTTGTTTTGTTTTGCCACCTGAGGAGCTGTGCCATAGCCACAGGCTCTTCCTTCAGCTCTCTGGGTGCTCGCTAGGCCACCATCTACTTCTGACACTCGGCCTCAGGCAGAGTGAGGGAAAGGGTGGCCTCTCTCCCAGAAGCTGAACTAAGGGTGCAGGACTCTCAGAAACCAAAGGACATTTATCACCTTGGCTCCGAGTCTCACCACCAACTACCAGGGCAAGTTTAAGGTGCCCCTGCAGGACAACAGCCAGCTCATACGGTTATGGTCTCAAGTCCTTCTGTGGTGGAGTATCATGATTTTACTGTCCACCTTCCCACTAGTAGGGGTTTGAGTCCCTCCCCGACTTTTCAGGGACACATAACTTCTCTCCAGTTCTTGTGTGGGAGGTGGGAGGCTCCCACAGTGGTTCTGCCAACCACAGAAGACAGTCATAGCCTCCCTCTCTGGCCACTCCTCTAGGACTGCTAACCCCCCCCCCCCCCGGCGTTCCACTCACTTCCCAGGACCACTTCTCCTCCAAGCAGCAGAAAGCCCTCTGAGGGGGGCTGAGATGCTACCGTTCAGAAGGAGCAAACTGAGGTGTGACCCAGGCTGCCAGTGAAAGGTCAGGATGCCAAATGGCAAGCCAGAGATCGCCTAGGAGGTGCCCGTACTCCAAAGAGGACTCTCTGGTCCTTCTGAAAAGGGCTGAGGCCAGAGCCAAAAGTGGGAGTCCCTTCATAGCTGAGCCTGTCCCTCTATACCTGGGAGATGTCCCCACCTCCATCTGTGTAGGATGATGTGACCAATAGCACACAGCAGGTGGTGTGTCTTTTCTTCCTAGCATCATGTTCAGGCCACCGGGAAGCCCTTCAGAGCTACAGGGCGTCTAGTCCCCGCGGAGGCGGCAGCAGGCAGAGGGTCAAAAACCCTGGGAACAGAGCCCTGGCGGGCCCAGCCAGCACCTCGTTAGGAAGCCTGAAGGGGAAGGGGGGTGCATGAGGAACAATGTTGTTTATTTTTTTCTATTTTTAAACCAGTCTGAGGTCTCTGGGGGCGCAAATGAAGTTATCAGCAAAGACATGAGGGGAATAGCGCCTCCAGCCAGCGGTTTGAGAAGGCCCTAGGGATCAGCACTCTTGAAAAGCTGAGGAGAGCTTATTTATCTTGTATTCTGAGGGCAGGACGGGGCCTGGGGTGCTGGACAAGCAAACCTCCAGGCCCATGGGCCCCTCCTCAGGCTCTCAACTCCCTGTCCCTCAGTACTGCTGGGAATGTGGGCCCAAGTCTTAGTCAAGAGAATTTCAATTGTGTGTTCTAAGCACTGGGGAAGGAGGAGTCTGCTTTGTTCTCAATTGATAGTGTACTGGACTCGTGCACAGGCAACCGACACACAGACACATGCAGACACACACACAGAGGTGAGTGTGCATGTTCCCATGTGCACACACACACATACACACACAGAGGCAACACGCACATGGGCAACATATACACACATGCACACATACACACAGGCAACACATACAATCCCTGTCTTAACCTGGCCACAGGCTGCCCCTGCCACACCAGATACCTGGGGCGACCTTTCCTCCATGTGGCCTCCTGTTCCTTAAACCTTCCCATATGGTACTTATCCCAACCTAACTCAACAGAGCCTCTCCCAGGGAGCAGCAAGCACAGCCATGTGCGCAGTGTGACCGGATCCTTATATGAACCGAAAGAGAGGAGGCATCGCTCCCATCTTAAAGGCAAAGGCACTGAGAAGTTGGGTGCTTTGCCCAGATGTTTTTTGTTGTTTGTTTTGTTTTTTCTGTAATACCAAATGCCTCTTGGGTCTTTAGAGGACAGAGAATTTGTTCCACACTTGGGAACTGAGGAATCATGAATCATTAGAGAATCAGGGGCCTGGCTGGGGGAAACATCCAGGAAGCACTAAATGGTAAGTGGCAAGGATGGTTAGACCCTGGACATATGTCCTGATTTGAATTCTGGTCTTTGCTGGATTCTAGCTGGGTGACTGCAGGCCAGTCACTTAGCGACTCTGTGCCCCAATTCCCCCCAGCTTTCTCTGGAGACAGTAACAGCAGGCAATTTCCCAGGGTGGCTGAGATGCTACATTAAAGTGTGACATGAAAGGAGACATGGGAATGGCTGAACTCTGTGCACAGGAAAACACATACCTTTCTACTACTCCAAGACAGGTGAAAGATGGATTGAGCAACTGAACTAGGTTGGTTGTGGGAAATTCTATCCATTACCCTCTTCTTGGGTCCACTCACTGGCTACATGGTACAAAACTCCCCCAGAGGGAATGAGGGAAAAGTGGCCCTTGATATCTTTGTGGGCTTCCCGTCTCCAACTGAGGAAAATCAGAGGAGAGAAGCCAAACCCAGAACCCAGACCTTCCCTTTGCCTTCTCCACTCTCCTAGCTGCCCGGTAGAAGGTAGGAATGGATCTACTGGAAAGCTGGGGAAACTGAGGCCTGCAGGAGACCAGTGATGTGCTCGAGATGGCTGTGTGCCAGTGGCAAGGCCAAGCCTGGACATCAGACCTGTCCCTGTGCTGCTGTTCAGCCCAGAACAGAGATGGCCTCTCACAGCAATGAGCTTTTTCTGAAACAAACCCCTTAATTCTTTGGCTGAATGTCTAAATAAGGATTTTTGCCAATTCCAAGCCCTGCTAACTGATGAAGTTGTCAGAAAAAAAGATCTAATGATGCTTGAAAATGCAGGGAGTGAGCCAGCTGCCAAATTGCCCTCCCAGCTCTGACTCGACATCAGGGAGCCTGGACCCTCCCACTGGGGCTGGGTGGGGGCAGAGGGGCGAGGCGGGGGGGGGGGGCTTGAGGAGCAAGCGTTGGAGGGTGAGTCTGACTTCAGTCCTGCTTTGGACTGATGAGCTGTTAACCCCTTTGATCATCCCCACTGCCAAGGAGGGAGCTACTTCTTCCTCAAAGTTACCTTGTAGATTGAACGAGGTGAGGCCTGAGTTACACCCTGCTGGGCACAGCTCAAGTTTCAAGACTGTTAGGGGCTCTGCTGGAGCAGCCGGCTGGCCTGAGTTCTGCCTGGTAGACCATGCCTTGCAGCCCTTGAGGGAGCAGAGAAACCAAGATCGTGGGTTTCATTTGGAGAGGCAATGGGTCTCTGGTCGACCCCTTAGTATTTATTTATCTCTGAGATCCAGCTGCTTGTCTTGGATGGGTGGAAAGCTCCAAGTGACCTCAGGCCCCTGGAGGTGGTGCTTCAGGGTGGGAGCCTGGGAGTCCAGCAGGCTCTTTGTTCTCTCTTTTTTTTTTTCTCAGTGGAACATTCGCCCCACTCAGGAGTCCGGGTACTAGGGGTGGAGCCCAGTCTGGGGACTCCGGAATCAGACAATTCCCAGGCCTGCCCCAGGAGCCAGAGAGACTGGGTGCTAAGGGCAGGAGGCTGCCATCATATGGAGACTTACGTAGGAGCCCTGACAACACAGAGACCCACAAGTGTGACCTCCTGCCTGAGGAGACATCCTGTAGAGTCAATCAGCAGCCACCCAGGCCAATAAGGTCCTGCTTCCTGCTCCCCACACACGCATGTACACACACCCACTTTGGTGCCATTTCCCCTAGAAGACGGAGAAGAGCAAATGAAATGCTCGTGTTCAAGTGTATATGGATGGGGGACTAGATGGCCTTGGGTCAGGCTTTTAACTACTCAGTTTCCTTGTCTGTAGGCACCCAAGTGCCTCAAAGAGTGTGAGACTCAAACAGGCAGCCTGGGAAACAGCTCACAACCATATGACCCAGGGTAGTGGGCAGGCATATGGGGCTAGGCGCTGGGATTGTTGCACCCATCCAATCTGTTGCTGTTTTGAATTTATTTTTTTTATAGCGTGCCAGGAAAAATAGCTGAGGATGAGGGGGCTCAGGACAGTGGCCTAAATACAGTCTGAGGATTATTACCGGGTCCAGCTGTCCCCTCCTGCTGCTGCTGAGTTCACTGGATGACAATAACACTCCCTGGGCTGTCCTGGGTGTTAGGGGAGTCCTGTCAGCTCTTCATCTAGGGACCCCCTGATAGCGTGTTTCCTTGGGGTGTGGAGATGTTCTGAAGATAGAACCTGGATGCTGTCTATGCTCGGAAGGGAAGAGGGACACTGTCATATTGTGTGTCCCTTCTCATCTACCAACTTTGACTTCACTTGTGAAGGCCCCTCTGCCTTAGGCTGTGCACACGCAGTGGCCACCATGAGATGGTTGTGAGCAAGTCAATTGCTAAATGTTCAGGGAGACCCTTAGCGTCCTGATCCCAGCTTCCTCCTGCCTCCACCTTTTCCCAGAGGACTAGAGGAATCACTCATACCTGAGCCATCTCCCCTAGAAAAGGAGCCCAGGGACCCGAAGGCCTCTTCCAGCTCAGGACTCAGCAGGGTGAAGTGACACCGCCACCTACGGTACCAGTTTGCACCAGCAGTTCTAGCCCCGCTGGGGCATACATCAGCCGAGCAGGGGCCACTAGCGAAGTCTGTTTGCAGGATCTCTGAGTACCCAGCCACTGCCTTGGCCTAGTCCCAGGACATATTAAGAAGCTCCTCTGGAGGGGAGGGTGTGCTGCCCTGAGACCTGCCTGCCCCCCCCCAAGCCTTTCCTTAGGCCCTAAGAAGTGGGAAAGGACACAGATGGAGAATAAAGGCATGTCTGGCCTGAGCTGTCTGCAAGAGGCCACGCCCACAGGCGAGCTGTATAGACTAACAGGGTGCCAAGTTTGGGCACTACGATCTGGACACTGAGCTTGGCAAAGAGGAAGTAACTGATGACCCCCTTGCTCTTTTCCCAGAGCTCCCAACAAGAGGCTCTGTAAGGCTGGAGATCGCACGCAGTGCACAGCCAGCTGTGGGTGGTGATATCCTGGTTGTAGTGGGTGAGATGCACACAAGTCCCTTTACACCAGGCATTCGCCACCAAAAACGAAAAAGAAAAAAAGTCCCTCATCCATGGTTCCTCCTATCTTATAATGAAAGCAGAGAGCGGCAGCAGCAGTCCCTAGGGGTCCTTGGGCAGAGCCCTCCTTTAGGTGAGAGAGGATCCTAGTGGCCTGCTGGGCATCTGGTTGAGGATGGAAAGGAGGACCGTACAGAACGAGGACCATACAGGCATGGGGCTCTGAGAACACCACCCAAGCGGAGCATTGGCAGGTGTGGAGTCAGGAGGAGAAGACAAAAGTGGGTGCAATAACTGCCATGTGTGGGAGATGCGGGAGTAACAGTAAGATTGGCATTTGTGATGCTTCACTTTATCCTGGAGCAGTGAACACTTGCACCTAACTTCATGCCCTCTGGCACTCAATGCAATGGAAGAGATTTCTCAGAGCTACACACAAACACAGACCACAAGAGGAGACCGGCAGTTAACAGGCACACTTGTGGGGGAACAAACAAGTTGTGAGTGCCCAGCAGAGAGAGACAAGAGATCAGGACCTGAGCCCACAATGGGAAAGGTGACAACAGCTCACCCTCTAGACTCTGGGTTTGCATGTCCTGGTAGTGCTGGAAAAAAAGGCAGCCCATGTGGACGGCTGGTGTCAAGGGTCTCAGAGCATCTAGAATTCTGGAGCCTTTTGTACTGCGTGCTGAGAGAATGCCCTGTCTCCAGCCTTACCAAAGGTAGGGAGGCTTTGCTTGTGAGAGCCAATTAGCGCCTGGGGGATACCAGACACCGCTGAAGGCTGGGAAGTGAACAAATAAGTGGATGTTAAACTCAGACTCCTCCAGCCTGTTTCTCAACTTGGCTCTAGGATTCTGGCTCACAGAACACTCCCGTGTTTCTAGGGAATCCTCCGAAAAATGGCCCCTTCAACTCACTCTCCATTGGCACTCCAGTTGACAGACACCACCCACGGGCTCAAGCTTTGAAACAGTTTTTTTGGCAACCATTTCGCACTTTTCATTATGAGCAAACGATTACCAGATATCCAAGGAGGGCCTCTGGCATGAGAGGCGAGGGCTCACAGCAGCTAACGGCAAAAAGCACCTCAAAGGGAAAGGTCAGAGAAGATAACTGCATTCAGGGAAGGAAACGGGGAGGGTTTTACTCAAGAAAGGGAGAAGACAGAAGACAAATGAGCTCCTGGAAACCAAACACTTATGGGGGAGAGTGAAAACCACATTGTGGTTGAAAGATAAGCGTTTGAAGACACAGTCTAGAAAGGAGAGACGGCACAGTGAGTGTCTGTAGTGCAAACAGGGGACTTCAGTGTGAGGCTCGGAGTCCATTGTCAAAAAGTCAGACATGGTGGTCCATGCTTGCAATCTCAGCTCTGGGGTGGTGAAGACAGGCAGATTCCTGGAGCTGGCAGGACCGTCAGCCTAGACCTAGGGATGAACCCCAGACCAATGAAAGACTCTAACCCAAACAACAGTGCACAGAGACGACTCAGTGGGTAAGTGTCCTTTGCTCTGCTAGCTGAGTTTGAACCCCCAGCTCTCATGTTAAAAAGCCAGGCATGGCTGCATGTGCCTGTGATCCCAACACCACAAAGCTGACAAATGAGAGCAACACTCTCAGAAAGAAAGTGAGCATGAATGAAGAAACAAAAAAAGCAGGACACACACATGCACAGACACATGCGCGCGCACATGCACACACACGCACATGCACGCATACGCACATGCACACATACATGCACATACACACATGCATACACACGAACAAACATACACGTAGACACAAACACACACATGCACACAGACAGACATACACATGGACACACACATGCACACAGACACACATGCACATACACATGCACATATATACACACACACACAATCAGGAAACAGAAAGGCTTTGGATTTCTCATTAACAACAGTGAAAGCTAAACTGTAATCAAGTGATATTTCCCAAATCCTGAAGGAAAATGGTTTCCAATCTACAATCCAGTTCTACCTAAATGCTCAGTCAGGTGTAAAGGGACAATAAGGACATTTTCAGATGTGTAAGGGGTCACAAAACAGTTAGCTCCCAGTGTTCATTTCCAGAAAGCTACTAAAGGGTGTGCCCCAACAAAGCACAGGAGCGAAGGGAGAAGATGTGGAATCCGAAGGATGGGGAAGCAATGACATCTAAGATGCTGGCATGTTCTGCGTTCCAAGTGCAACCCTCTCCCAACGGCAGCAAGTACAAAGCATCAAGAAAAACTTCCCTAAGAAAAGGAGACAGAAACACCTCCCTTCTGAACGCTCTTGGAGATTTAGACAATTGGTAGAGCCTTGATGATGAGTTAATGATATGTACAAAGAAAACTAAGCAAAAACAATTATTATATCCAGAAAAAAATAACAACAAAAATGTGCAGAAAGGAAAGCTCGTCACATTTTATTTAACAGCTTAGCTCCGGGGAGGGTACACTGCCGGTGACGAGACACCTGCTAATGGTTTGCAAGCGGCTGTCTCCCATTTCTGCTCACTGAAGGAGTTTAATCCCTGAAGCTTTATGTTAATGATGTGGAGGAAGTAGAAAGCAATCCTAGTAAAGAGCCCAGAAGTGAGGCTTTAGGGAAGTGATTAGATCAGATAGAATCATTCAGGTGGGGCCCTGTGAGTGAATTCTAGTGGCTTTCAAAGGAGAGGGAGAGACCACACAGGCACCGAGAGACAGCCATGAGCTCCTGCTGTGCTGTGATTTAGCCAAGGGGAGGCCCCTCATTGCAGCCTGCAGTTTCCAGAAATGAACTAAATAAACTTCTTGAATTCTCAGTGAAGTAGCCTGCTTCAAGTATTTTATTTAAAAAAAAAAAATAACAAAAAGACTGACTACCCAATGCTGAATGTTCTTTTGCTTCTGATCACTACACTGGGAAGTCATGGGAGTGGGGGTGACGCATGGGATGTCTTGGGGAGGGCAGAGAGCTAGACACTTACCTCCAGGAGGGTCAGAGCTGAGATTTCAGAAGAGTAATCTAATGTTTTCTTTAGAGACCCTGGGTGTGGAGGACAGGGAGAGGCTGCAGATGGCCTGGCTAGGGCGTAAGCCGTCCCCCCACCCTTTTCCTAAAACCGCTCTGTCTTCTCTTAGGTTTTGCCACCCATCATCCCAGGTGGACACAAAGGCACCGGGCCAGGAAACCAGAAACCCGAGTCACGCCATGCCACACTCACAGTGTTTACAGAAAGCAAGATCATTATTTACAGGAAGAGAAACATTGAGCTAATTGACTTTTAAAGACATCAAATACAGCAGACAAACAGAGCATAAAAACCCCACGTGGAAAAGGGGCACAGTGTCCCAACCAGTAGGCGTCTTTGTCCACAGGCTTTTCCGGCTATCTCTGCTACCGGGAACCTTCTCATGCCTTGCTCTCTAAGTCACCAGCCCGCTTTTTCCATGATGAAACCCAAATTAAGAAAACAAAATGTCGGGGCTGGAGAGATGGCTCAGTGGTTAAGAGCACTGACTGCCCTTCCAGAGGACCCAGGTTCAATTCCCAGCACCCACATGGCAGCTCACAACTGTCTGAAAATCCAATTCCAGGGGATCTGACACCTTCACACCAATGCACATAAAATAAAGTTAAATAAACCATAAGAAATTTAAAAAAAGAAAAGAAAACGTCATTCTTCTCAGACCATCAAAGTCCCCTAACCAAGTTAAACCAATCCCTAAAGTTCCCTGTGTTCCCCCCCCGCCTCTCCTGCCCCCCACCTCCTCCAAGCCTGTCCCGGAAAAGGTCCTGGGTAGTGTGAGTAACAAGGCTCCCATCTCTGGGCTGCAGGGTTCCTCCACTTGCCCAAGATTGGAAGACGCAGGAGGCAACAGGAGTGTAGGGGACAGGAATGTAGGTTTCAGTCCAGCCTGAGGCCAGTGACATGGTGGCTGACAGCTGATGACAAAGGGAGAAAAATAAGACAAAAAGGGAGACGATGACAGCAATAACAACTACCACCAGGGCTCTTGTTCCTGGGGTGAGATTGTGAGTGTGTGTGTGTATGTGTGTGTTTAATTAATTAATTTGTGGTGTATAGCTGTTGTTTTGATACAGGATCTCCTGTAGCCCAGGCTAGACTTGAACTCCTGATCCCCCTACTTTCAGCTCCCAAGTTCTGGGATTACAGCATATGTTATTAGGTCTGGCTAAAATTAACATATTTTAAAAGTGAATTGATGGTGACTAGGGGTGACATTTTTTTTTTGAATGTCCTTACTTGGGAAAATTGGAGGTTGGTATCTCCAGTCCCTGCTGAAAATAGACTTCAGTTTCGGGATAAAAAGTCTGGGATACACTGTGAAGGACGATCCCGAAGAGAATAAGACTCACCCCAGAGCCAGAGCTACAGACTCCGAGGAGACACCTAGTCCAGGCTCCCTTTGGTACCAAGTATATGCCAGAATACCCCTGCCAAGGGCCTCCTGGCATGCCCTGTTTGGCTCCTTCTGGTGGTGGGGGGCTCATTCCCTGTGCATCCTTGGCCATTAGAACGTATCTCCTTGTGCTGTTGAAAATTTACACAGCCCTTAGGCAGCTCTACTCCTGCCCACACTTTCTCATTCCTCAACCTTCTCCATCCTTGTATTTCAAACCCATGTGGGTGCTGGTTCCCCAGCCACCTCTGCACCTGAGGGCCATAACTGCCACTTAGGACGGACCATGTAGCATTGGTTGAATAACTACAAAAATCCTCATTCCATAGCCAGCTCCTCCTCCTAGGTCCCTGGGCCTCATCTTTGAGGCAGCCTTACCCTCAGAGCCCATCCTGTTCCAGACAGAGGGAAGGTGTGGCCCTCACTGCATAATGATAGCTCCAATCACTATTCCGCCAGGATCCAAATGACATCTGCGGAAGTCTGAGTGTTGTGGCTTGTCAGCCCACCCCTGACTCTCACAAACAGTAGACAAATTTTAATTAAAACATCAGAGTGAATGGGGAGTCCTTTCCTTGTATACCTCTGGGCCTGGCCAAGCTGCCCTGGGGAAGGACAGGGCCTCTTCATAACAGAGAAAGTCTCAAACCATTGTCCCTAAGGAACCAAGAAGTGTGGTGGTAGGTGCTAAAAGCAGCAGGGTGTTGGGAGCCAGGAGCCTCCAAGCCACCCCACCACTCCTCCCGTTTTACATAGGGACTCACCTGCTTGTCTGTCTGTCCTGGGAATATGGAGTATAGGGTTCAGCCTTGGTAAAGTAGAGAAAGCCAGAGGGAAACAGGAATGTAACTCCTGCAATGTGTTCAGCCTTTAACATTGTAAAATGACGTAGTCATCCATAAACGTCACACTCAAGAACTGCATGTATTCCAGAACGCCAAAGCCAAAATCAAAACAAACCAACAAATAAAAACAAAGAAACAAAACTCATACTGTTTCAGGAAAGGTTAGGGTTTGTAAAGGACTTTGTTCAACGCTGTCATTGGCTGCACATGTCAGGCTGCAGGTTAGATATGCCTGAGGAGCTTCCTGCCTTGGGAAGGTTGGCAACATTGATGGATGGGTGGACTGACAGATGGATGGACAGACAAATGGATGGATGGATGGATGGATGGATGGATGGATGGATGGATGGATGGATGGATGGATGGATGGGGAATTAATGGAAGAGCTGGAATCAGAGTGTTCTCTTTAAACACCTAGAAATGGAGAAAGGCAGGCTAGGGGACAGTCTCAGGCTCCCCGCCTCTCTCCTCCCAGCTTCTCAGAGGAGAATCTGAGGACGCTCTCAGCCCCCAGTAAGAGTTCTAGTCTTGATATAGCATGAACAAAAGACAGGAAGGACAGAACAAGGCTGGGCAGAGGGCCTGAAGGAGCCCAATGGCCCCTGGTGGTCCTGTGTGGGATTCCTCTACGTTTCTAATCTCCCCAGTTTTTGGTACAAAGGGCAGTGGAAGGAACGAGAAGGCACAAGGGTCTCTGGGTCACTGAGGGGTGAAGTAAATGGTGAGCCCCAAAGGGTGGATCAGGGACTAATGGGATTGGGAGTAGGAGGCTTGTGAATGGGGCCGGTAAGAGCTTCCAGCTGGGCTACCACCTTCTAACGGGGAGACCTGGGGTGACTTTCACAGCCTGGCTGGTTGTCCTCACCTGAGAGAGAGCAGTGGTCAATACACCTGTCTGGCCAAGTTTGATGGGGTGGGGGAGACAGATATGAGTTAGGAGCATGTGAAGGCTACATCCTGATGGGCCCCTTGCCTAGAAATCCCAGAGCCCCTGGGATTTGACAGTCAGATGACTGTCAGATGAGACCCTTCAACACTCAACATGGAAGGCCCGCCCTGCGCTTGCCATACCTTCAACCCCTCCCCATCCCGGACTCACCCTCAGAGCAGGAAGGGAGCTGACCTGGTCCATGGTCAGTGTGGCCTCCTTATAGTGCTTCCTTGAGGGGCAGAGCTTCAGGAAGGTCTTGTGGATACTGAGGAGAAAGAAGAGGCATAGTGGTCACATGGGAATGAAAGGGAGTCATAGAAGTCCCCTGCTCATGTGTGTAGGGGTGTCTCAGTAAGAAAAGGGCACTAAGTGCAGCATGAAACGGGAAACATCCCCAGTCCTCCTGTGTTCCATGTTGGGGTATACAAATGAGCTGGGAACATGGAAAGGGGAGAGGCTCTGTGTTATGTTCTGTCACATGGGCCACATTCCATGGTGTTCACTCTGGAATGTCAGAGCCGGCAGGAGTGTCTGCCGTGGCTCCTTCCAGCCCCTCAGGTACAGATGGAGATATCCAGGTCCCCTTTTGGACATCCAGATACCCTCATCCTCAGCATGTATAAGAGAGGTCAGTTGGCAAACACAGGAGCCAGGTTTAAAACCGATGTACCGGTAGCTGGTAAACCTGATTTCCAAGCCAGCCAGCTGGTGACAAGTGGTCCCTGCAGGCTGAAAACCTGAACAGCTTCCCTCTCGCCTTTATCATGCCCCTCTCCATCTGGAGGCACAGGGCGTGGTGTGGCTGTGTGACCACTGAGCAAGCAATAAGGATGAACCCTATCCTAGATCAAGAGAAGATGATCTCTTAGCTTCTCACCCCATCCTGGACTGCAGGCTCTGTTCACCAGCAGGCTCTTGGGACTACAAGGCCAGGGACTGTGGCGGCCCATGGAGGAGAGAGTAGACAGCGAACTGGGCAAAGCTGTGGGGTCTTGGGCAACTTAATGGTTCTGAGTCTTGTCTTCATCACTGAGTTAAGAGCTATCAGGACCTCTCTTGCCGTGCAAGTTCAGTGTAAGTGAAATGAAGTGCACGGTGGCGTGTGTGTGTGTGTGTGTGTGTGTGTGTGTGTGTGCACGCATGCGTGTTTGCGTGTGTGTGTGTGTAAGTGCATGCATGGGTGTGTGCATGTGTGTGTGTATGTGTGTTAAGGTGTAAATATGGTTGAAATCTATGAGTTTTTTTTTTTACCCAGATAGGTCTATGTCCCTATCTCCTCTTTGGGTTCTTCTCCTGCACATCTGGCACTCAGTTCCTTCTGGTTGTCGTACCCTCAAAGCTGGATAACGATGGAGGAAGCCCTCTCACCTCACTCAGGCTTTCATTCCATCTACACACATGAGTACATGCCACTGCATGCATGTGGAGGTCAGAAGACAGCCCTTGGAAGCCATGTGTGTCCCAGTGATTGAGCTCAGGTTCCCAGGCTTGACTTGCTAAGCCATCTCACCAGCCCTCAAGCCCCTTTTATGATCCCCCTTATGCTTCAAAATTACCCTTCTCCCCACTCCTTTTCTATTCTGCCCTTCTCTTGCAGCAGATCTCCGCCTCTGCTGAGTGCCAGGAGCTAGCAGTCAAATTCACATTCTGGAGCGAGTAACTCTCAACCCCTCCATTGGCATCCCCAGACGACACAGATGAATTTTAGTCGGTGGGGATATAAGGACACATGGCTAAGTGAAGAATTCGAGGGTGAGCCTATGATGGGAGAATTAGGGGTAAAGAAGGAGGCCATGACAGTGCCCAACAACAGAGAATGCTGAGCCATCGTCTGGTCCCTTTTCAACCACTCCTCTTGTCACAGCTCACGGACTAGAAAAGTATCCTGTAAGTCTCAGCCATGGACACATGGAGGAAAAATAAGCCAAGATTCTGTTTGTCCACAATTCCGCCTAGCATTGCACTCTGAGAGGCTGATCTCCATCCATTGCCACTGACTCCCTGGCCTTCAACCTTCCAAATGGGCTTGGGCCCAGGGGAAACCCCAGCAGGAAGTTGGAGGCCATGAGAGAACAGTTAGGGTCCATCTCCCCGTCCTCACAACCTCAGCACAGCTCTTAGCCGAGTTTGCCCTTCCAGGAGGCCAACTACAGCAGTTCCCACCTGCACCTGAGCACCTCAAGCCCTGGGCAGGGGTGGTTGGTGTTTAGACACCTCCCATAGCCTCCGTAGTGCTTCTCCATGCTCCATCACCTCCCAGGATGAGATGCTGCCTTCGAGATGTGGCTTTGTCCTTCTGGGATGCCGACTAATGAGATAGACAAACCCATGCGAATCCTTTTCCTTCCCTACTAAATGTGGTACCAGAGACCATAGACATGGGTTCTATTCCTGTCTGCCCAATGGCAGGCAGGCTCTTTCCATGTAGGCTCTGTGCTGACTTGGGAGGGCCTGGCAAATGGGAGGTGGACCAGGGTTTTGTAGATGCATGGAGAGAGATACAATCCTGCCAGTCTAGTAAGGGACCCTAAACAATCCCCAGAGGCTCTGTGTTAAGTGTAAGAGAGAGTCAAAAAAGCAGGGTGTGGGGAGGTTAGGAGAGAACTCTAAAGGTGTTAGGATGGGAGAAGGGTCATCTCAGATCAATAGGAAGAAAGAAAAAACATTCCTATTGGAGGTTCCCTGCTGACCTCTAAGGGGCAAGGGCAGTCACAGGCCAAAGGAGCGTTTTCTCACCATCTTTGTTAGAATTGCTGCAAATCAACTTCCTTTCTTTCTTTTTTACAGACAGGTCTCACTGTGTAGCCCTGGTTATCCTAAAATTCACCTTGTAGATCAAACCGGCCTTGAACTCATAGAGATCTGCCTGCCTCTGCCTTTCCAGAGTGTTGAAATTAAAGGTGTGCACCATCATGTCCAGGCAAAAGACAGACTCACTTTTCACTAGGTGTGAGTTGGGTGTGCATGTGTTTGTACTAAGAATACATGTACCTACCGAGTTCAGATGTGGATTTCCACTATCTTATTCTACCACTGTTTATCTTATGGGGGGGCAGGATCTCTCGCTGAACCCAGATCTCACCAGCTATAGACTCTTGGTCAGGAACTGTAGGGATTCTGTCTCTGTCTTCCCACCTCTTAGTCATTTCACATGCGTTCTAGGGACTGAACTCCAGGTGTCATGCTTGTGTGGCAAGCACGTTACCAGCCGAGCCATCTCCCTGACTCTTCACTAGGTTTGAGCCCTCCTGGCAACACAGGCTTGTGGTGCGCACCTAGAGTGAGCGCTCTTCTGTCCATCCTGCAGGGAAGACCTAGCAAGGCAGGGACCACTCCTCTACAGAAGAGAAAATAGGAGGTAGATGACTTGCTCAAAGCCACATAGGTGTGGATGTTAAAGATGTCACAGACACCAGAGTTCTCCCCCGGAAGTCCAGGGCAGGAAAGCTGGCAAGGCCCTGCAGGTGTCACCACCCCTCTTCCGACCACACACTGTGTTCTGGGCATACTCAAGACATGTCACCTCCTAGCGTCTTCCCCATAGTGCCCATGGGAGATGTGAAAGTGACCACCTTTGTGGATGGGTAAACTGAGGCTTGGGGAGTTTACCTAGCATGCCTAAGGTCATACAACTGGGAAGAAACAAGAGCGGATGACTGAACCCTAAAATGGATTATTTGATCTGTGCTGTCTCCCTTTCAAGAGTTCAAAGGCCCCCAGGTGAGAGACTCTTTGCACCCAATTCCTAGACTCTGAGCAAGGTTGTTGAACGGAGCCCTGCCTAGACTCCATGTCTCCCCAGACGGCCACAGGGACCAGCTGTCCACAGATGAATCACGGCTGCATCTCGGCTGCCACAGAATGTTCTCCTCCTCCAAATATGGATCAGCCAGCTCGAAATGGAGCTCTGAATTAATCACTAATGGACTCAAAAGTCAAAGCCATTTGAGAAACTCACACGTTCAGCCTGCCAACAGCCAGGCAGCCTGGGTGGGGCTCGCTTCCACTCTTGGCTCCCAGGCAAGAGAAAAGGCTCAGAGTCTACTTTGCTGAGAGCTACCTCTTCATGTGACCTTGGACCTGCCCCTCCCCTCCCCTCCCTTCCCCACAGCCTCAGTTTCTCATAAGAAACAAGTGTCACAGTGACTCTGCTGCCTGAATCCCTCCTCTCAGGCACCTGTGACTCTGGAAGCCTGTACCCCTCTCTGACATCCTACCATTGCTGCTTCTGAGACCTTTTAGTTTAGAGGGTCCCAAACGGGGCTCTGTTCAAACCTGTAGGGAATCTGTAAATGGCTCTGTACCCTACTAGGCCTTGGAGTTCCTAGTCAAACCCAGGGCAATGCACAGGTTTTACACGCTTCCGGGTGCCACTCCTGAACCTGCAAGACCAAGATCAGAGATTTAATGTAAGTCCCTGGTCCCTGTCTGGGCTCAAAGACCCAAACATGAAGATATCTACTTCCAAGTTGTGTGACCCTGGGAGAATCACTGTCTTTCTCTGGGCCAGTCTCCTCCTCTGCAGAAAGGAAACAATATGGTAACAATGCTGTGTGTGCTCAGCCCTGAGCTGGGTCCTCACACAATGACATGTCATCTCCTTGGCCTTATGATGGCTTTGTGAGGTTGGCTGCTGAATCCTCTGACATTGTTTTCTAGTATGGAAACTGAGGCCCAGTCACATAGCTAAAAACCAGCAGAGCTGAGCCTCAAACCCAGGCTCTTGGCTCCATGGGAACAAAATCTGTAATGTTCCATGTACTGGATCTTCAGTTGCTCCAGGGAGCCCCAGAGGCTAATAGGTAGAACAAGGAATGGAGATTAGAAAGTCTGGGGAGTCTCCAGGATGCTAAGAAGAAAGAGTGGCTTCTTAAGAGGTTTGGCAGAGCATTTGCCTAGCAATGCTATGGCCAGTTCCCAACATGGAAAAAAGGAAGGAAGGAAGGAAGGAAGGAAGGAAGGAAGGAAGGAAGGAAGGAAGGAAGGAAGGAAGGAAGGAAGGGAGAAAAGAAGGAAGGAAGGAAGGAAGAAGGAAGGATGGACCAGCCTGAGAACAAATGCTTCAACAGATCCAACCTTAACCAAGATTCCAGAGTGTCACAGATTCATCCAAAGGGCTCAGCCTGAGCCGGGCTGACCCAGCTCCAGTCAAAGCATGTGGGTCTGGTGACTTGGCCTTCATGTGCTTATTCATGTGGCTGAGCAGGTGAGACATCTTACATGGACTCCCCGCCTCCCCACCTGCTATCGATCTCTTCATGGTTTTTATCAGGGGACCACCACAATTCCACTGGACCATCATTGAGGCCACTTAAGCAAAACTGTTCAAAGGTGACCGGGGCTTGGTCTGATCCAGCTTGACCTTAGCAACTCATGATGACCCTTTCTCTTACACATCATGAGCCGAGAACTTTCTGAGCCCACACCATGCATCTAAGCTATATCTTTCCTTTACCCATGATGCACTCCTAACTGGGTCACGTTCAAGTCCCTGGTTGTCTCTGAGGAGCTAGGCTGTCCTCAGTCTGTTTATGCCCTGCATCTGTGGTGGTATTATCCCGCATCTCTGTGTGTGAACACCCCTCACTTCAGAAACTGGTAGCATCTTGTATCTCTTAGTCTAGTTTACCAAAGCAAGACACTACAGTATAAAACCTATGACTTATATTCTGTACCCCCACACTTATCTACCCTGCTCTCCAGAGGCATTTTACAAACAGTTTATTGTTTCTCTTGTTGTTTTTCTTAATATTTATATAACGCTTCTAAGTACTGTACCAATGCTACCATTTGTCAGTACCCTTTCATTATAGACATTATCTTGCGACATGTCCCTATTAAGAGGAGGATTTATTTCTCTATATAAGTCTCCTTTCCCGATGTCCCAATTTAAAACAATTTGCCTGAATCGATATTCTGTATTTACCGTATTACTATTATATTTTATTTATTATTCAAACATTTCTCACAGCTGATTTCCCTTGTGTAACATGATAGCATTTTCTTTCTTGCAATGCCTTTTGTTTTTCCCAGACTTAACCATTGCTCTGTTTTCGTTTTCTGAGATTGTAGCATACTTATCATTAGCTCACCCACCAAACTTTCTATAGCACTGTAAAGAACTGATTGTCCTCCAGGCCTATTTCCATTGTCCTGCTTGAGCTTTCCTCTGTCACCATCCTTGGAATTGATCTTTCCATCCTCTATGGTAGAATCCTTTCTTCCAAGGGTCCTGTGTCTTTCTTTGAGGTTGATTACTAATTTTAGCGAAGCAAATCCTCAAAAAGTTGTCTCAAATATTTTTTAATTGCATGTAAAAGTATTGTTATTCCACTTAGATTTTTGATTGATAGTTTATCCAGGAACTTTATTCTAGACTGGAAATTTTTTCCTAAAAGTTTTGAAGGACTTGTGTCTTTCACTGTAAGCCCCACGCTGTTCTGATTCCATTCCTCCTGTGTATGAACTCTTTCGTTTCCTCCCTCTTTCCTTCCTGTTATCTTGGCATCCTGAAATGTCACGTTGGCAGGATACATGTAAGCTCTTTCGTTCGCTCTTGACATGTAGAGGTCCTTGGCCTTCAAGTCAGACTCACAGCAAGGCTTTGAAGGTTAAGTGGAAGATCCCCTTGCTCTTCATTGCTCTTGGTGACCAGCAGTCAGCCTGGCTATAATTCTTATCCAGATGGTGGGCTCTTCCTTCACTGGAGCAGGGGCAGGGTTGCCAAGTGGATCACAGGGCAAGGGACATACACTCACCTGATACCCTCAGTTTCCCTTTCTGTTCTCACCTGACTCTGCACCAGGGAGTTCCAATCTCCTTCAGTCTTTCTGGGGTTTGATTCTATCCCTGCAGACCCTGAAGGTCAGGTTCTCTCAGCTTTCTGCTCAGCCAAGTCTGTCTCAGGCGCCATCTATTTGGTACTTCTCGCATTTCTGGTGGCCTTCCTCAGCTATGGTTTTCTTCTTGTGCTTGCAGGCCTGTTTCTTCTTTTAAAAACATGCCTTCATTCTCCCTCTAGTAGAGGGAACAGACATGGGTGATATTCTGTTTCCATATTAACTGGAAGTTCCATGCATTTGCTTTCCTAATTTAATCTTATAATCTTGAATATTTCTAAGGTTCTCCGTGGAAGTTCCAGCCACTCAAGACAGCATCTCACTGGTGGGTGGATCAGCACCAGTGTTTCCTGGACCATCGTGATGCAAATAGAACGATCAAATCAAAGTGCCCTTTTCATCTTCAATCATAGTAGTTAAGCATCTTGATTGCTTAAGGTCCTTGTCCATGTCTTCAGCTGCTCCTCAGGCTGTGACATCCTTGGACCAGGGTGTCACCTTTCCTGAAGGAACAGGACCCTCTCCAGTATCACCCGCCATCTTGGAGTTCCTGTCCCCTGCTCTTGTCCATTTTACTTGAAGAGGTGCAGTATGGAGACAGACATAGAGTAGGAATTGAGGACCACATCCTCCACCCACTATGTCTTCCTTAGGCAGGGTGCCCCCTACCCAACACTGGCCCATTCCTCTTCTCCATGGCTCCAAAGGCAAAAGCCTCCTTTCAAGGGCTACCCAGTGAGGCATGGGTGCCTTGTGCTCAGGAATGAATCCATCAGTCAGGGAAAGAACTGCAAGAGAAGTTTGTGGGACAGATCTGAGCGGATGCAGAGCTTTCCCAAGCAACGTTTGGACCTTTAAAACTGTACCTTTTCCAGGGGACGTGTTATCAAACTTGGGTGTGGGGGGGGCGGTGTCACAAGACTGTGTCCAAACCAGGTTCAGCCACCTGTCCTTCATAAGTCAATTAAAAGAATCAAACTAATAGTGGAAAGCAGAAAACGATTTACTCAACGTGACCACTTTGGGAAGAGGGACGGAGGGATCCAGTGATTCTCCAAACCATCTTCAGCCAGGTTAAAGTTCAGATGGAGAGCCAAGGATAAGCACATACACACATCTAAGCGGTGCGGGTCAAGGTGTGGACCTACCATTATCTGGGTTTCAGTCTCATTCTGTGAGGTGGCCTGACAAGCGGGTAGAACTGTGTGGAACCTCCTTCAGGAGGACATGTTCTGCCTATGGCTTGCACCTTTTCCTTCTCCCGGCAAGAGATTCCTGGGGGAAAATCCCATTTCTTTGGGATCCATTGTTTGAACAGTCTGATAGATTGAGAGACAGAGTGTCTCATTAGAATATCTTCATTTCTGCCAGGGTCGTTGGATAAGGACATGGTATCAGTGACTTTTCTCATTGCCCTTACAGAATACCTAACAGAAATAATTTATGAGGGTCTATTTGGTTCATGGTTGAAAGGAATACAGCCCTTTGTGGTAGAGAAAAGTGGGATGGCTGGGACGGGCAGCTGGGATGCTGGGTCTGAAGTTGTGGGGACTTACGGGCTGGCCTATTAAATCCTAGCGGATCAGGAAGCAATGCGGTCTAGAAGCAGAACCCTCAGGATCTACAGTCCTACATTTGTCAGCGAGGCAGGCCCCACATCCTAAAGGTTCCATAACCTCCCGAAATAGCACCAGCAGCGGGAGATGAAGCGTTCAAACACACGAGCCTGCTGGCGCATTTACATTCAAGTTGTCATAACCTCCTTTGATGGGGATGGGAGCAGGGCGAAGAAGATGCAACCAGCTGCCCCCCGAAGTCCTGGGTGGTCTGTTCACATGAGAAGGGGCCCTTAAGGATGGCTCACTTCCAAGAACCTCATTCTCAGGAGGTTAGCACAGAGCAAAGGAAAATAGGGGAGAGCAAGTGGTCAAGGGAGAAAACAGGGGTGCTTTTCACAGTCTCTCTCCCCAAGTCCTCATCACCACCCCACAGACTAAGTATCCATAACGGGATCTGGTATTGAATTACAGTTCATCAAAGCAAGGGAAGGATCCGGGGCCATTGAGGAAGAGTGATGGGTGGCTCTATATGCCTCATGTAAAACTGGCAAAGAGGACAACTTCAAAAAAAAAAAAAAAGGCGAAGACAGAGAACAAAAGGAATAGGATACGGGACAGGATGCAGTGATGTGAGCTGGTGAGATTCACGGAGGGATATGCATAGACAATTCTCGCAGGAGTCTGGATGGTAAGCCGACAGTGAGCAGGAGCTGAAGTAAGAGGAAGGGCCCACAGGAGAGAAGGGAGTCATTTGCTTCTCACTTAGAACTCGGGTCCTATTTTCTAGCCATATCGAAGTGTTGTTTCATTTCATCTTCTTTTATTTTTTATGCCTACATCACTTCTTAGAAACTATCAGCAGGGATTAGGTGAGTGGTAGGCTACAGCTCACTTGGAGTTCTGCCATTTTTTTCTCTACGTAAAAAAGTTGAGTTCAGAGGTTGACAGTCGTCAGTCCTTGGCTTGCATGTACCAAACCATAGCTTTGAATCCCAGCATAGAAAAAAAAGCAAATAAATAGTAATTTTTAAAAGGAAAAGTAACACAGCCTCAAGATTGTCCCTGGTCTCTGTAGTTCTTTGTTACTTAGTTACCCTGTTGTGCCTGGAGAGTCTAATGTTTGTGGCCTTCCGGCTGGGTGTGGAGCTTAGGGAGGGTAAGTCCAAGAAGAGCCAGTGAGGTGTGTGTGTGTCTAGGATAGTGTCTAAAAGCTCTCCTCTTTCCCATCTTCACTGATCTCCCCCCGAGAGTTTTCTGGAAAGCTCATTTATACAACACACAAGTTTGCACGCCACACAGATTTGTTTACCACAGGTTTGTTTACCACACAGGTTTACATGCCACGTGGGTTTGCATGCCACACAGGTTTACACGCCACATGGGTTTGCACACCACACGGGTTTGCACGCCACATGGGTTTGCACGCCACACGGGTTTGCACGCCACACAGGTTTGCACACCACACGGGTTTGCATGCTACACAGGTTTGCACGCCACACAGGTTTACACGCCACATGGGTTTGCACACCACACGGGTTTGCACGCCACATGGGTTTGCACGCCACACGGGTTTGCACGCCACACAGGTTTGTTGAGCACCTGGCTCTAACCAAACACATCTACCCTGTCCATCCCACCCATGCCCTATGAAACCATTTGTCACATCTCTATTCTGGATCATGAGGTCTTTAGCCAAGAGCTTTGCCATAGGGAAGGGTCCTGCTTGAGAACATATTGCTTCCATTGTATCTGGCACAGAGCGGGCCCTGGAAAGAGACTTGGGGGTCAGGCAAGAGGGAGAGGAGACAGGTAGCAGACTGAGTGTCCATGATGCTTCCAAGTTCACTGAACCAGCAAAAGCCCGGATAAGCTCACCCCACACCTTCTAAGCTTTTCTTCATTTCCCTCATTGTCCCAAGGAATCCTAGCTGCTAAGAACTTTGGTCTTGGGTGGTAGTAACAGCATTGCAGCCCAGGTCTGCTGTGTCCTTTTCCTCCAGTGGAATCTCACAACTTCCTGTCCATCCCAGTGCTGCCTTAGGGCTCTGTGGTTCTGAGCAGGGGTTCACACCCCGAGGCCAGAGTGAAGCCGTAGCAAGAAAAAAACCCGGCTTAAGAGAAGGGAAAGGAGGACCCGGGGCCTCTACTCACCACAGAATCTCATTTCTTGTCAGGAAGGTCAGAGCCTGCAACAAATCAGAGAGGTGACCTGCCACTCAATCCAGCCCCACCATAGGCCCTGGAAGAGCCTGGAGCCTCAGGAGGGGGAGGAGTCCTCTCTCTCTGTACTGTAAGAAAGGAAGGCTCTGCAGGCCACAGGAGCAGGCCTGTGGTGGTAGCCAAGGACAAAGTGCTACCTTACTCTCCTCCCATTTTATCATGGGAGCCCAGACTGGGAGATTCAGTCAGAACCAAACCAACCCCTGGGCTCTGGGACAGGGGCAGAGGTGAAGAGGTTGAGAGTGCTGGTCTGAACCACATGGACACAAGTTCAGCAGAGGCAAGAGACATCACTGCCAGCCTGGTACTCTCCAGAGCTTCAGACAAGAGTTCTCCTCTTTGTCCCTCCTGCCCTGGGAAGGCCCCAATTCTGCCCCAAATCTGTGACCTAACTACCCACCTGGTACTCGTCCAGGTCCTCCCACTGCATCTGGTACCTCAGACACTGCTGCCCCATGCCAACCCAGCCTCCTCCTTGCCAGCAGTAGAACTTCTGCCCCAAGGGCTCAGCAGCTGGTGCAGTCCGTTGATTCAGTTGCCATGGTGACCAGCATTCCACCTTCTGCCCCTGAGTTGGCAAACAGGTTCTTTTGGTGCCCTGGTGAAGAAACATCACCTCCAAAACAACAAATGGGAAGGCAGGCCAAAAGCAGTCTTAAGATTGTTGACTCAGGGAGTCACGATGCCTGGGATGGAATCCCAGACCTGCCACGTGCTCACTGTGTGACCTGGGGCAAGCTATGCAACCTCTGTCATGCTTTGTACCCCTCCCTCTTCAAGGGGATAATAATCACAGACAGGACTGTCGTGGACATCACCAAGTTGATGCAGGTGGTGATAACTGACATATAGAAAGTGCTCACTGAGGGTTCTAACCGGATCTTGAGTGCCGTGCAGGGTGTGGGATACTGAGATGGAAAAACATAGAACTTGACTCCGGGGATGGCCTACAGATACAGAAGGGTACTTGACACCATCAGACAGTTCCCATGGGAACAGAAGGAGCATTCAAACTTGGACAACACAAAAGGACCCTACACAAAGATGAAGGCAAAGGCTTATACCAAGATGGGGAAGAAGTCGGGGTTCCCACCAGAACTGCTCTGGTTTTGGCCAAGGGCAAATGGACCGAGCACTCCAGAATCACTCTCTGATATTTCTGGGGGACAAAAAGTTGAGTAGAACGGGGAGACTGTGGATCGGGGGGAAAAATAACAGAGAAGATAAACAGCACTGCCACTGGCGCTGAAATTCTGGGGTCCCCCGAAATCCTCCAGGGTATTCTACATACCCACCCTCACAGCCACAGCACATACTAGAGTCCCTTCAGATACTGAACAGGCACGAGGACCAGGCATGTCACTGGGCTCTGGAGAGGAACAACTTTTAGAGTTAGAAACAACTTCGAAGAAATACACACACCCTCTGCACACGCCTGGCCCCACATACATACATTAGGTATACGCACGTCCCTGGAGTTGGAAGCCAATGTCCCCAGAGGTAACATTACAGAGGCATGAATATACAGCAAGAAGACAGGCACAGCCAATCCCTTGATATTATAATATCTATGAAGTTCAGGCTTGAAAACAATAAGTTATCAGAGAGAGGGAGAGAAAGAGATGGAGAAAAAGAGATAGAGAGAGGGGAAGAGATGGAAAGAGAGACAGAGAGAGAGAGAGAGAGAGAGAGAGAGAGAGAGAGAGCATCCCTAATGTTTTAAGTAAATTCTTAATTATCTGGTCCTTTGAATGCATGCAGCCTTTGAGCTGTAGGCCAGACTTGCCTGATTATAGATAGTGACACTTCATAGCTATTTAGCTATTACATGTGGTGGCTTAGAACCTGGATTTTGAAATGTTAAAGGCTGGGTTTTCTCACTTCGAGCAAATCATAAAACTACTGTAAGCCTCAGTTTCCATCTCTAAATGGGGACTTATAAGTCCCTACTTTCTAAAATTGCAAGGATAAAAAAAGAATGACAAAGGCGTAGCTTCTTTTGTTGTTGCTTTTTAATCAAAATGCCTGGTACAAACTGAGTATTTGAAAGTAGGAAAACAATATTGTTTTAAAAGTTGAGCCTGGATGGAAGTGTAGATGTTCAGCAAGCAGGCAGTCACTAAATTCCATCCAAACTTGACCTCTTCTAACTACCCGGTGCATCTGCCAAAAGCTGGCTTGGGTCATGCTCAGAGCAGCTCATGGGACTCTTACTCCCTTACTTTAGGGACTGCAGAGTTGGTGAGGTTAAGGGATGCTCTGTTGCAGGTCTAGGACACCCAGGGAAACCTGGGGATCTTTGAGATGCCATCCTTCTCCATCCCGTCTTTTTTCTGACGTCCTGATTACACAGGTGCAGCAGTCTATTGTGCCCTTTACTCTGCTGACCCTTGCTGAAAGAGAGCAACCAAAGCAAAGAAGAGAACTTCCCAGCAGCTCAGAGCAGCCACTAGAGAGCTAGGCCAGGAGGCTGGTGAAGACACCCGGCCCTCCACACCCTGCCTAGACACACTCCAGGAATGTGAACCCACAGCCCTCAAGAAGCTGCAGTGCAGTAAGAGACAGATAACAAGGACCAGGCCGGAGGCCAATGCTGGAGCTGTTGGACACCCTAGAGCCTCTGAAGGAGAGACATTGGAACAGAAATCTGAGTGACAGAACTGAGCCAGGTTGAGAAGATGGGGGACAGTGTTCCAGGCCCGGGAGGCCATGGAATCCAGCCAGAACTGTGCGGCACTGTACAGATTTTCACATTTGTTTTTATAGGGTACCTTCCCTTCTGAAAATGATGTGGGTTTGTCATTTACAGCTAGTATATAAAGGTGCCTTTGTAAACATAGCTCTTTAATGAAAAGAAATAGCAGCCTTTTAAAGAAGAATATTAAGTGAATAATTTTACAGGTGGTAGAGGAATGCACCAGAAATTACAAGGTGCTCGGTGTGCTCATGCGCGCACTCCCTCCCTCTCTCCCTCCCTCCCTCCCGCCTCTCTCTCTCTCTCTCTCTCTCTCTCTCTCTCTCTCTCTCTCTCTCTCTCTCTCTCTCACACACACACACACACACACACACACACACACACACACACGCACGCACGCACAAGGTATGTCAGCCCTGCTACCCTCCCACCTCCTTCAGCTTTCACCCTCCCCACCCCGTCTGTCCCTAACCCACTCCCCCCCACCCCCATCTCCAGGACTTTATTCTAGACAGGCCTTTTATTGGTTCTCACCAGTAACAATAGTAGCAATAAGAATGTCACCTTACATTTGCATATCCCTTTACAATTCCAAAATGCTTTTCTATGTACCATCTCATTTGCCCAAGGCATAAAAGACCATGCATTTAAAAAGAAAAGAATGAAAGAAAGAAAAAGAAAAATTCCCCACATGAGGTTCTGCCTTCTATGTATTAGCCAACCTGTGTCCCTCCCCCAGTCCAGTACTCCTGGACTCCTGTGGTGCCACAGTGATTTCAGAAGAGCTGTAATTGAGCAGGGAAGAGTCTCCAGAACTCCACATCCTGACTTTCTAGGGTCTGCCAGAAGTAACTTTCTGACATCTTGCCTGGAACTGTATGGATTCTTAGAATTCCAGCCCCTTCTTGAACTTAATTTATTTTTACTTGACTTGTCAAATCCGCCAGTCATTGAAAAATGATTGGTATCCAGGCAATTTAAAAGAGTCTCACAACTTAACAATACAAAGAAATAAGCCAACTTTAAAAAAAAGAAAAAAGAGGTATGGGGGCTGGGGCTGAGAGAGCAACTGGCTATTTGCTGCTCTTGCAAAGGAATTGAGTTCTGTTCCCCGCGCCCACATTAGGTGGCTCATAACTACCTGTAACCCCAGCTTCCAGGGGATTTGATTGCTTCTTCTGGATTCCATAGGCACCTGCCTTTATGTACACACACACACACACACACACACACACACACACACTTTAAAATAAAATAAGCCTTAAAAATTAAATTTAAAATGGCCCAAGGATATGAATAGGTATTTCTCCAAGCAGATAGTGAATGGCTTGGCAATCCATGAAAAGTACCTCGACATCATTAGCCATCAGGGTAGTCTTGCAAATCAAAATGACACTGAGAAGCCTCTTCACACCCATCAGGATGGCTGCTTTAAACAGAAAAATAACCATGTCTCAGCAGCATTATCCACAATAGCCGGAAGGGAAGGCAAGCCCAAAGCCCATTAACCGTGTGTACCCATAGAGTAGAATATTACTTGGCACTATGAAGGCTGAGCTATGGTCTCACAAAACAGTATGCATTAACAACGATCACAGAAGGCTCCCCTGCTTAAAATATCTGGGGTGGACAAATCCGTACAGAAGGAAAGTAGATTGGTTGTCTAGAGAGGCTAAGGGGCAGGGAGACCTGGAGTGACTGGCTGCAAATGAGGACCAAGTGTCTTTATGGGTAGATGAATAGGTTCTAAAATTAAATAGTGGTACAGCTCAGAATAGCCTAAAAACTGTGAAGTTACATACTTTACGGGAGCGAATTGTATGGTGTGTCAATTATACCTTAAAGCTGTTATTTTAAAAATGACAAGGTGTGTTTAAGTGCTAACTCAATGCCTGGAACGTAAGTAAGCCACCGTAAATATTATTAAAGAATGTGTAAATGAGAGAATTCAGATCTATTTCCTCTGCCCAGTCATCTAACCCAAGAAAGAGGTTCCACCCACAGCCACCCTTCCGTACTAGTGATTTGGATTAGTGATCCTCCCTGGCCAGTAGCAGGCCTTTGGGAACCCATCCAGGAGAGAGGGGGGTCTTGGGGACAAATGTACTCCAGGATGCTTGGAAACATTCCTAGAGTCCTCAGAATCTGGAGTTGGAGCCCCTGCTCCCCCACAGCTGAGACATAAGGACTCGGGCTCTATCATCTGTTTAAGCCCTGGTCCAGCACAGTGCACAGCAAAGGTACTCAGTCCACACACTGGTGCCCAAGACAGGGCTTCTGGCTTCTGCGTTCCAGTGCCCAACTAGCTTATACCCAAAATAATTACACAGAAACTGTATTCATTTAAAACACTGCCTGGCCCATTATATCTAGCCTCTTCTTGGCTAACTCTCCCATCTTGCTTTAACCCATTTCTATTAATTTGTGTTTACCACAGGGTCATGGCTTACCAGGAAAGATTCAGCATATCTGACTCTGGTGATTTCATGGTGGTGGCTCTCTCTCTCACTCCCTTCTTCCTCCCAGAATTCTCTTCTGTCTACTCCGCCTACCTGATTTCTGCCCAATCAAAAGGCCAAGGCAGTTTTCTTTACTCACCAATGAAAGCAACACATAGAAAGAAGGACCTCCTATACCACTCGGAACGCTCATGAAGGGAGAAAGAGAGAACCAACCAGACAAAGTTGTCCCCTGACCTCCACATGGGCATAGTAGCCCATGCCTTTCAACACATCACACATGTGCAAACACAGGCACAGGAACACACGTGCAAGCACACACACATACACAGACAAATAAGCAAGTAGACAAATTTATTTTAAGGCAAATGAAGGGGACAGGGGATATGGCTCAGTCAGTAAAGTACCTACAATGAAAACATAAGGACCTGAGTTCTAAACCCCAGTATCTAAGAAGTTCATGGGGTAAAAGGCTAGGCATAGTCAAGAGCATGCAGCCTAGCTCAGCGAGGGTCATGAATAAAGACATGCCATATCCTTCTGAGCTACTGGCCAGCTAGTCTAGCCAATCTGTGAGTACTGGGTTCAGTGAGAGACTTCTGACTCAACAGAGAATGACATCTGAGCATCTCTAGCCTGCTACACATTGTATGCACACCCAGGGACAGATGAAGACAGAGGAGCTGGACCACCCCACCAGAAAGGCTGGCGAGGGTCTCCCATCCAGAGACACTTCCACTGCTTTGCCCAATGCAGGACATTCCATCCCAGTACCCAGCGTGCTGTCACTCAGGCACTGCCCAAAGAACCACAGCTGTTTACTTCCTAATGCTTTTCTTAGCCTGGATAACAGACACCCCTGTCTTCAATGTCCCTGGATACTGAAAACCTCCTCAGAAAAGAAAAAGGGTGAGTATCCTTGGCATTCAAAGAGCATGAAAGGCTAGAGACAGGGGACAGAGGAAATGTTCTTGGGCCCTGGACAAGGGTGACCTTGTCCTTTTCCAACTTGCATCAGATGCCCTGGTGCCCCACGTCACACCCTGGTTTCAGGCACTGTCACGTGAACAGGTCCGTGTGAGTGTAAGCCATCCCCCAGTGACTGAGCATTGCCTCACGAAATCTTCAGTTTTCAGTTTCTACCCTGGAATCTTCTATTAAAAAAAGAAATCTTGAGGAACTAGAGAGATGAAAAGCTGCTCTTGCAGAGGACCTGGGTTCCATTGCTAGCAGCCACAGGGCGACTCACAGTTGTCTGTAGCTGTTTCCAGGGAACCTGACCCCACCACACACACATGGAACACAGATATACAGGCACATATATACATTCTTAATCAATCAACTAATCAATCTACATGATCTGTGGGTAGAGAGCAGTTCAGAGTGATGGTTCTGGGTGACCTTCAGCTGGCGGGTGATGGAGCTTCGTAGAGACAGTTCTATGACTTTAAGCCAGTCTAGGTGGAGGCCCGAGGTCTTTCAGGTAGAGATAGGAATCTGGACACACCTGGGTGGTCACATAGTGACATCTCTCTCCTGCCTGTCTCAGCTCTGGGATCAACTCTCAAAAGACCTACAAAAAAGTCATATATCAGAGTTTGCTTTCATTTTGACACCATGCTAGGAAGAGCCAAGAAAGTGGGGAGCAGCTACTTAATAAGAGAGGGGTCTCCAAAAACTTGCTCTCTCATTGGAACAGTTTGAGCTTTTAATTTAGAAATGTTATAGACAAACCTTAGCCTTTGCAGACTTACACTTTACAAAGAAGCAGGCTGAGGTTCAAGGTGGGACTTGCCTAAGACACGGGGGAAAACAGCCCAACTGGCCCTGGAAGTCCGCTGTCTCCTTTTCCATAGACCTTGAAAAGTGGCTTGCTGGATGTCACAGAATCGGTCTAATAAAGATCCTAGCTGTTGTAATACCTTGTGAACCATGCAGCATGATAAAAATGCTGTTTGCTATGATACGGACCAGGCCTGGGACTGAAACTCTGTGCTGTGGGCTCCTGTCCCAGGCTGCACACTCAACATTAGGACTGTCTTAGCTAGTGAATTCCTCTCCTCTCCCCTCACTCCCCCTGCTGTGTGTGTGTGTGTGTGTGTGTGGTGTGTGTAGGCCAGAGGACAACCTCAGAAACCATTCCCAATTGAGCTAGCTCCCTATGTGTTCCCTCTCTGATATTTGTTAGCTTAGCTCTTCCCAGTTACCCTTTCTACTGAGTGAGTATTCACTACCCTAGGCTTGGGGGTAGTGACTACGTGTCCTCCTTGCCTACTATTAATTGATTCATAAGATTATTTTTGACCATTTTAAAGTGTCCCAGGTACTTTACTACTACTGTTGGAGATGGTGGTGATGAAGTCAGACCCAGTTGTTGGCCTTGAGAAATTAGCCTTTGATGAGGGAAAGCTAAATCAATGATCATTGAATTATCTATGGAATCACACCTGAGCAGGGAGTGGAATAGCAGTAATAAAATAGCTGTGTAACTCATTCAGGGCTTAGGGAGGCTCCTCTGAGGAGGGGACACTGAGCTAGACCTGAGAGAACAGCAGTAGAGGCAGGCGGGAGGGAAAGTGGTGCTCCCTGGTAAGAGAGGAGCACTAGGAAGGATTCCCCAAGCTAAACAAGGTGCTAGAAGAACAGAGAAGGCTGTGGAGTTGAAGAGTCAGGCGAGAGCCAGGAGAGCAGGGCAGAAGATGACCTGAGGGCACAATGGCTGTCCGATCTTTCCGTGAAAAGTCAAACGGGAAGGTGTCGCAGGGAGTCGTGGTGAGAAATGACATAATCTCATTTCTGTTTTCAAGGGCTCACTTCCTCAGAGGGTGGCTGGCGAATGTGTTGGAAGAAGGCCACGAGGCCGGGGAGAAGTGTGAGGAGACTATGGAGTAAGCCACAGGATGGCGGGGACAAGGATGCTGATGTCAGACGGGACTTAGTGACTTCATATGACAACTCAGGAGGAATGGGATACGGGAGGGGAGGGGGCGTGAACTACGTGTGACCCTCAGGATTCTGACCCTGAGAGCAGCAAGGAGGGAATACTGAAAAGTCGGGTGGAAAAACGAGATTTTAAATGTGCTGTTTGAGATGTCTGTGGGGCTGATATGTGGTGGTGACAAGAGACATTAGGATTTAGGTCATTACAGAACTCCAGGCTATAGACAGACATTAGGGAATGTCTGGGCATAGGTAGCACTGGAAGCTGTGGGTGAGATCAGTGAGGGATCCCAGGGTGGAAAAGACAGGGTTCCTGCTCACCTATATTCTCTGGAATGGCAGAAAGCCCATCAGAGGCTAGCTTTCCCACTGGAAGGAAAATCCAGAGCCATCTACTTGAAGGTTGTCAGTACCAGAGGGGTCAGTCCCCACAGGGGAATCATTCAGAGATGACGCTCAGTTCTGTTCATTCTTGAGCAGCTAGAAATCAAGGAGTTGCAGAGCTACAGAGCAAGCAGAAAGTGAGGGTTAGTGGGAGGGTGCTGTCATCTAAGGTAGGGAAATAAGTGTGAAGGTCAATCTATAAGGCAAGGAAGATCTGAGGGCCAGGATCTCCTGGAGAAATCAAGTCAGTGCTCAGGCAGCCTCCTAGTGCACATGAGACTGACTGAGAAGTGAGGCGCTCGGAAGAAGAATCCGTAACAGCTGCGTGAGCCTTGGAAGACACTCTTGGACTTGGTAGCCTACCTAAGAGGAAGGGCCTTAACAAAGAAGCAGGCTTGCACCTAGTACCCCAGAGAGGCTAGGCAGTGGGAGGAAGGGTGAGCCAGAAATAGAACAGCCCCCACAGTCTGACCGCCAGCATCATAGCAGCCCAATCCCAGGCTGGATTAGGGTGACCTTCCGCTTTCCTGACGGCCTTCAGGAAGGCAAAAATAAATCCTCTGTGATGAGAGGTAACATCAGTCAGAGCCCAGAGCATCTCCATAATAGAAACGCCCCACGGGGGATCCAGATCTTGGGCTTTTCTGATCTAGACTTTAAAATAGCTGTGATTAATACGGTTAAGAAAATAGATGACGAGGTGCAGAATTTCACAGGAAAATGGAATCAAACAGAGCAGGTGGAAATGATGATATAATACATAGCATTTGGAAACTGGCTTCTTTTAAAAATGGCTAACAAGGGCTCAAGGTAAAGCTCCGTGTCAGAGGGCTTGCCTAGCAGGCACAAGGTCCTGGGTTCAATCTCCAGCACCCCATTCTCCCCCCGAAAAGCTAACAGTTTTTCTCTATAGTTAGGAGGATTGGCGTGCCAGGGGGAAATAGGTAGCTAAGGCGCCCAACAGGTCCAGCCTGCAAACAGGATGGATGGCAGACAGGGAGGCAGGGCCAGGGGCAGGATCTTGTATGGAAAACTCCAAGCAGATCCCCTCTGTGCTGGAACTCAGATGTCAGATGAAGAAATCAGAATTTTCTTCCTCAGACTAAGGGTGAACAGTAGAGAGGTTTGTCTGCTTGGTTTTAGTTTGTTTCAAGGTCAACTTAGAACCAGTTATTAAAACTGATAGTTTTCATTTTTTTTAAAAAAAAATCAAAACTGTTTAAAAATATCAGGAGGTGGAGTAAACCACTCAAGTACATCAGTCACTTTTGTTTAAAAAAGATTTTAGGATTTATTTTTACTTTTTAAGTGCACATGTGTGCGTGTGTGTACACACATACATGTGTGCATGCATGTGTGTATGCACATGTGTGCGTGTATGTGTGTGTTCGTGTGTGTGTATGTGCATGTGTGCATGCATGTATATGTGTGTGCTTGTGTGCATACGTGCCCACACATGAGAAAAGGTGCATGTGGATATGGATGAAGGTGCCCATGGAGGTCAGAATAGAGAGCTGGGTCCCCTGAAACTGGATTTTTTAGCAGGTGTTTTTTCTGGGAACCAAACTTGTTTGCTCTGCAAGAGCAGAGAGCCCCCCCTAGCCCCTGCACCGTCCCTTTAGGCCTCACTTCTGTCACCTCTAGCTGTCCCTCCATCCCTGTAGCGGTTTCTCTTTGGTGTTTTTGTTGTTGTTTTAAACCAAGCTTATACAAAGAGCCTGGTTACAATTTGAGACCATAGCATTGAACTTTCAAACAATTTTTTTTCTTATTGAGCAAGACCTTTTTGGCTGGTTTATTTTCTCCTTCCTTTACTGACCTTGTAAACTACTTAATTGCGAAATGTGGTTTGTCTCAGAGTGCCTCTTAACACTGTATGCTTTAAAATAGGAGATTTTTTCCATTGCACGGGAGACCAACAGCAACGTCTTCAACATACGCGTGCACCGAGCAGGGCTTCTCGTCACTTACTCAGGGACATATGGTTTTCATCAGCTACCTCTCTCTTCTTGGCAGTCACCAGAACAAGGATTTACATTTCATTTAGCAAATGTCCCCCTCAAACCCCTTGCACCAAGCTCTTATTTGCCACTCTACCCCTTTCTCTGTCTCTCATGATCCCATCTCTGCCTCATTTTCCAAAGAATGCCAGTCACCAGCCAGGCAAACCCAACTGAAGGGAAGTGCCTGTCTGCCAGACCTGGCCAGTCGACCCTGAAAGCAGAAGTTGGCCCAAAGGCCTCTGGAAGTTGGAGCAGCCGTGGTGAGTGGGAAATACTTCAAAGAGAGAAGGTTCCTAAAGCTGTGTTGGTGGACGAATGAGAGGTTTTTCTCAGCCATGAAAACCTCCTCATGATTTCCATCATACTTAGAATAAACACTGATGCCTCAAAATGGTCTTAGAGGCCTCTCTCCACATCTCTTCAGCCTTATCCTAAGTAGTTCTTCCTCACTCGCTGCATCCTGACTTCAATAGTCTCTCCAGTTTCTCAAACTCCAGCATGTTGAAGTTCCTGGAGCAACAGACCCCAAAGTAGTTGGAGAAGAAGACTCAGGAGAGCTTCTTGTACCTGTAAATTCCTGTCAGGGATAGGATCATCTCATTCCTGGGACCAGGGTTAGCTCTGGGCCTCATCTAGTCCACTATCCTGTTCTTCAGGTAAGGGACAAAGGCCTATATTGGGGAAGGGCTGCCCACCATTTAAATGGGCTCCTGGTGTCTAAGCCCATTTGTCAGGGACCTGTAAAAGAAGCAGAGGAACCAAGTTTTCTATCTCTACACCACCTGGCGGTCCAAACTCCAGTCCAACTCCTTCCGTGGACATAACAGAGCTCCAGGTAAACCCAGTAAACGTTTCTCCAGACCTTCCCATCAGCTGCTGTTCTGTTAGATGCTGAGGCTGATGACTATGGGTCTGAATTGCTAACTGGGATACCCTTGGCCACACAGAGTGGTATGAGAGACTGACCTGGCTGAGTCGAGGACTCTGAGATCCGGACGAGCGAGAAAAGCAGCTTCCTTATGGCTCAAAGCCTTGGCTGCTTCTTCAGCCTGGGAGGTAGTGGGAACAGAGCTGCTCCAGAAGACTCTTGAACTAGAGAGGCCGAGTGGGACCAGGGGTGTGCTGACAAGTGAGGTGACGGGGCCAGGATGGGGGGATGTGTCATCTGGCCAGGTTGGGCTGGGGAACAATCTCCAGGCTACAGTCAACCGTGAGCAGCAAGAAAGAAACAGGTACCAGTTAAGCCACCATCAGTAATGTAGCTAATTCTGCTCTCCAAGGAGCTGAGGCTGGCTGCACTCTAAGATCATTTCCAGCGATGGGAAAGTCTCCCCCAGTCTGGGCTTCTGTCCCTTGTCTGACCATAATTCACAGCAAAGAGACAACTGACCTCTCCATGCCTGTAGACACTGGTCGGGGAAGGAGTTAGGATTAAAAACAATGATGATTGCATTAAAGGAAACAGTAATTTCAAAGCTGGGCCTATGTGGGTTTCTGAACATGGCCCAGAGGCAGGCTGGGGCCGGACTGAAGTACTCCATGGGGGACTCACAGAGAGGTGAGGGAGTGTGTAGTGGGGTAGACAGAAACCTGCTGGGGGCTGGGGCTCAAAGAGTTGAGATGGCCAGTGAGAAGATGGGGACATGACCTATATGCAACAGATTGCTAGTATTTGATGGGTTTTTTTTTTCTGCTGAGATGCAACACAATTTCCCCAGTTCTATGTGGAGAAAATGTGTTCCATATGCCTTCTGCTACTTCCTATGTTGAAGGAAATCAATGAAAGAGATCTATGCTTTACATTTGTCTTGATACAAACAAAGAAGTGAAAATAGTGCCAGGAAGGGGGAAGCAAAGAGAAAGAGGGGAGAAGGAAAGGAGGGAGGGAGGAAGAGAGGGAGAGAGAAGCATGATATCAGAGAAGATGGGATTGGAATCAAATCCCCAGAGGTACTACAGATAGTCCTAGACTTCCGGTGGGTTGAGGGCTTGTTCTATTTTCTCTCATACATAACAAGGGAGGATGGTCCTGTTAGGCATTCCAGTTTTAACTTTGTGTGCAACTCCCTGACTGGCCAGAAAGAAGTCAGACAAAGTGGGACTCATGAAGTCCATTGCAGGCATCATGGGGCCTTGAGGAGGTCCATCCTCTAGGGGTCTAAATTCAGGTCTGCTAGGAAGGCCTTTGCTCTGCTCATGTTACCCAAGATGATCCTAGGAACCTTTCAGGGTAGAGAAGGAAGTGGAATTGTCATTCTGTGTTAGACACACACACACACACACACACACACACACACACACACACACACACCTCTTCCCATATGATAGAAATAGACCCGCTCCATGTTCCCCCACTTCCTTTTGCTCTTTGTTAAAACTACTTTTAAATTATGGATTGGCTCATTAACTGCCAGTTAAGATGACTGAGTGGTTTCTGTATCGCAGGGCAGTTCTGGGAACGTTTCGACTCTGACGAAGGACACATTCCTTTCTTTCCCACCTAGAAACTGAGATTGGCCCAGGTGCTGACCTTAATGCCCCCTGTGGGTTGAGGGCTTGTTCTGTTTTCTCTCATACACAACAAGGGAAGATGGTCCTGCTAGGCATTCCGGTTTTAATTTTGTGCGCAACTCAAGTGTTCTCTACAGAACAAAAGCGTGATACTTCAACGTGTACAGAAATCGTGACGGAAGCCCTCCAGCAGGCCTTACCAATGTTAGACAGACTGTGGGGTTATCAGTCTTCCACATCACGTACTTTGTTGTACTACATGCTGAGGAAAAGCTTCCTCAGGAAGCTAGTACAGGCGCCTTCATCTGAGGAGGATGGCCTAAATGGAGAAGCTCTAGAAACCATTTTACATATAAGATGAACCAGGGACATCAAGTCTGGATAAGGACAGAGGAAGGCGAGGCCACACACCTACGCAGTAAAGAAATGAGACAACATAGTTTAGGCAAGCGATAATGTTATTGGCTCATGATAAAGGGCAGTTTGAATCAGCCTGGAGAAAGGCTCAATCCAACATTTTACCAGCATCATTGAGGTTCTCTTCTCCAGTGGCCTGTCTCCACTTATGTGATCCATAGCTGTACCCCAAACTACATCCTCAGGGCTCTGACTCATTCCATCGCTCAAATATTTCCTCCTCACGTGGCAGGAAGCCTTCTTAGTCATCAGTAGCCCTGGATTCATATTCTATTTCGAGACCCCATCAGAAAGAGATAGTCTTTCCATACCCATCTGTTGGAAGAGTTGGTAGGCCCAACCAGTTGACTCAAACTAGAAACCCAGTCCTGTCCCCGAACAGCTCCCATAGCCAGGCCGGCTTGGGTGTGAGTCTACTCCCTGATCTGGGAAGACTGCAGTCAGACCCACCTAAAGCACATTAACTAGATCCCTTCTAGAAGGTTCTATCAACGCAGGGAGGGCAGAAGCAGTGCCAGGCAGACAAAACCAGCAAATGCTCCCCATGACCATCTACAAATCTTGAGAGAATCTGTTACTTTCCGTTTGAATAGAGCAAATTCAATCACAGCATCCTCTTTCTTAGTATCTTTCTGTAGCTGCCCATGGCCCAGCAGATAAGAGCTAGTTCCATACAAAGAAGCCTGTGCTCCGGCCTGTCCCCTGCTCCGCCTCACCCACCATTCCTACTCATTCACTCTCTCCTGGGTCCTTTCCACCAGAGCTAATCGGTTCCCACTCCCTCCTCCCAAAGCAGGGGCCAGGTTTTTCCCGACTTCTCAGCGACTTAGCCAGAAATAAGCCCACCAGACTTAGCCAGAAATAAGCATGGCTAATCGCTGCTCCCAGAGGTGGCTGCCGTGGAAACACAAGGCCCAGAGCTGACTTTGAAGTCCTTCCCAAGCCCTATCCTACCTCAAGGATGTTACTCTTCCCTCTGCTGGGCTGATCCCAGATGCCTGTCCCTAAATAGAGTCCAGGACTAAGTGAGCCCACCCTTGGCAGCCTCAAGAACTGTTTTTTCCCTCTCAGATATAAAGCCTGACCCAGAATAGACCTCTTTCCTGAATTACTGATAATAGAGTATCAAAAAGATACCCATGGGGGATTCCCCTGAAGCCTAAAAGTCAGGCGGAAACAGCACCTTAGGAGAGACACCTGCTCCCAGGTCTCGGATGTGCTGCCCTGGGCAGCTTCTGCTTTATATGACAAAGTGAACATTGCTTTCTACATTCTTCCCTACCCCAGTCCCCAATCTTGTGCAAACAACTCTGGTCCCAGAGTGTTATCTATAACTTTTCGAGAACACACCAACCTCAAGCATAGGATAATGTGACTCCAAATTAGGACATGGTGGTGTTCTGAGTAAACAGTCCCCAGAGGCATAATTTAAGTAATTCCAAACGTCTTTTGGCTAAAGGGTATTCGCATCTCAGAGTTGGAAATCTCTTTAGGGCTCCCTCGCTGTTTTCCCATACTCACCAAGACTGGCGCTGGGGGTTGGGGGATGGGGTTGTTTCTTATTGACAGAACACGAGGGTCAAGTGGTGAATTCCAGAACAAAAGAGTATCTTCTGCAAGCAAATTTTAGACTCCACCAGGAAGGCAGTGCCATTTCTTCTCCTGGTTAAAAAAAGAACAACTCATTATAATGTTATAACTTCAGGACAGCAAGCAGAGAGGAAGGGTGGAGGCTGACGTGGAGGCTGTGTTGTGGGAGACCTATTAAAATGTCTAATCAGAACCCAAATCAAATCAGACATGGGAATTTCTCAGACTGTTCCGGACAGCAAAATGTTATATAACATAGGCTTAAAAGCAAGGAATAGAGAATTTCTAGGTAGCAAAAGTGAAGCAAATGTAGTAATTGTAGAATGTCAGAGAGCCCATCCCCACAAACAGAGTCGAGGCAGGCAGTAGTGAAATTACCTAAAGAGGCCTTGATAACTCAAGACTTACTGGCTCCCAAGGAAAGAAACTCCAGCCGCCCATGAGCTCACAGACAAAAGCAGAGTCCAGTACCAAGACAGACATCCTACTGGCTCACATTAGAGAGACTAGAGATGAAGAACTAGGCTTAAAGGTTCATTAGACACTTAAAGAAGTCAGTAAAAAATCCCACATAATAAGGATGGAAATTTATGACCTAAGGACAAGATGATTTGAAGTCGCAACTCTGATCACCACTTTGTCCATTTCTCTTTTTGTTTCGTGTGATCCAGAGCCTCCTTAGACACACGCTATGGGAGCCACCCTGTCCCCTTGAACTGATTCTGTGCAATGGATTCTTTATCCTTAGAAATACTCCTCGCTTGGACTCTGCTTTACACAATGTTAGTAGAACCACCACCAACAGTGCAATCAAAAATTAGACATGAATTATTTAAACACCCCAATTAAAAGGCATGGCTGGTCAAGATGGAGTTTTTTTTTCTTTAAACCATAGTCCAACTAAACACTTCCTACAAGAAATCACTATAAATATAGTTATAAATAGTCTAAAAGTGCCCCTTATTCCTATAAACTGCTGCTGTTCTCCCTAATTATCTTTCTTATACTGCTTTACAGGAATTATTTCTCAATAATAGCCTTTTGTCTATGGTGATCATGTAAACCCTTACCCACTTATTATGTTTTTGAGATCAACAGATATTAGTTCAGATGGGACACTGAGAAAATAAACACAATCTAAGAAAGCTGGAAAGTTACACCACTACTGCCTATTATGTTTGCTCCCAATTTTTCTTCAAATATATTAATTACTTTAAATGTCAGTAGAAAGCTGGGCATAGCAGCACACACCTTTAATCCCAGCACTTGGGAAATATGGGATCTGCCAAGCATAGGCAGATCTCTGTGACTTTGAGGCTAGCCTGGTCTACACAGTGAGTTCCAGAAGAGCCAGGGATACATAGAGAAACTTTGTCTAAAATAAAAGCAAAAACAAAAAACTTTGATCTTAAATCAAAGATTAGAATACATGGTATACAGAAAGTTGCAAAAGAAAGCCCAGCCCTGCACACCCAGTTTTTCCTACAGTAAAATCTTGTATTAGTATGGTACGTTTATTGCAAATTGATCATCAAGTACGAAAGCATCATTATTAAGTAAGATCCATAGTTTCCATGAGATTTTTGTGTTGAAAGGAGCAAGCCCTTTGTTTGTCCCAGCCACCCAGCTATCTTACACCCGGAAATAACCACACAGAAACTGTTTTAATTAAAACACTGCTTGGCCATTAGCTCTAACTTCTTATTGGCTAACTCTTACATATTAGTTTAACCCATCTCCATTAATCTGTGTATCGCCACATGCCCGTGGCTTACCGGAGATTCTAACAGGCGTCCATCTCAGGCAGAAGATCCATGGCTTCTCTCACTCTGCCCTTCTTCCCAGCATTCAGTTCTGTCTTCTCCACCTACCTAAATTCTGCCCTATCAGGCCCAAAGCAGTTTCTTTATTCATTAACCAATGAAAACAATACATGAACAGAAGAACCTCCTACACCAGTTTTGTCTCTGGGTTGTACAATTCTATGATGGTTGATGAACATCTAATTCCATTTATCCACTACTTGTAGCATTATGAAGAATCGTTTCGATACCTTAAAAATGCCCTAAATTTTTTATTCATCTCTCCCATTTCCCCTGAACCATTACAACCCATCAATAGTTTTTAAACCATAGCTGTAATTTTGCCCTTTCCCCAATGTCATATGGTCAGATTGTAGACATTTAGATGACTTCCTTCACTGAACAATATGCACCCAAATTCCCTCCATGGCTTCTTGAGGCTTGGTAGCCTTTTTTTTTTTCCATTGACCACAGTTTGCCATTCACCTACTGAAGAATGTCTTGGTTGCTTGGAGTTGCTAGCAATTATGAACAAAGCTGCTATAAACATTTGCATACAGGTTTTTTGTGTGGACAACGTTTTCAGCTCATTCTGGCAAATACCTAAGAGCATAATTGTTGGAGCATATGGTGGGACTGTGTTTAGGTTTGTAGGGAAAGTGCCAAACTGCCTAGGAAAGTGGCTGTGCCATTCACACCCTCACCAGCTATGAATGAGAGCTCTTGCCCCACTTCCTCGCCAGCATTTGACGCTGTCCATGCTTGGAGTTTGAGCCATGTTACATGGCATGTGTAGTGGCACCCCGTAGCTGCTACCATTTGGAACTCATCCCTGAATGTATCATTGCCCATCTTTCCACGTGCTTACTTGTCACCTGTGTGTCTCTTTGAGTTACACATTTGTTCAGATCTATTGACTATTTTTAGACTGGATTTCAAGACTCAGTTGTGTATTTTGGATGGAATGGTTTCATCTTTATAGTTGTGCATGGGTTTCACCTTTTCGCCCACCTATGCCTTGTGTCTTCATTTTTGTGACAATGTCTTTCACAGGGTAGAACATTTTTATTTTGATGAAGTTCATTTTAGCAACTTTCCCTTTTCTGGATTATCTTTTGAAGTGTCATGTCTAGGATGTCATCAAACCCAAGATTACCTAGATTTCTTTATGTCCTCTTCTAGAAATGCCGTAGTTTTGGAATGGCTTAGGGCCAATGGCTGAGCATGCAGAGGGGGCTAGAGCTTGGTCACCCCTTGCCATGGAGTTCCTCTGCGAGCAATCTTTGCAGTGGCCCAGACTCCCGCAGCCTCACCAGTCTGCAGCTTCTCCGCCTTCTCCTTTTCCTTTCTGCAGGGTCAGAATTTGGTCAAGCTAGGAAAGCTTTCCCTGCTGTTTCTGCTCCCCCTGCTCCCCCCCCCCAGTATCTGCTTCCTACATTCCGCAACAGACACAGCACACGAAGCTTTGAGTTATGTGGAGATGAATGCAATAGAGTATCCATTTGTCTAGCACGGATCTTCAAAGAGCTGGTGCAAAGACAGCGCAGCATCCACAACAAAAACTTCCCACTTTCTGACCATTGAGAGACACCGTCTTCTGCAGTGGCTTGGTTCTGTACTGTGGCTATGGAAATTGTCCTGTAGACTCGACCTAAATACTTCCTTTTCAAGACTTTCTATAATTCTTGCATGTCTTCATTTCCTGTTTCTATAACAGAATATCTGTGGTGGTGATTTATGAAGAAGGAGGAGGAGGAGGAGGAGAATAGGAAGAGAAAGAGGAAGAAGAAGATTTCTTTAATTTGTGGATCTGGAGACTGGGAAGTCCTAGATCATGGTGCCAGCATCCAGAGGGGGCCTCATGATGCTCATTCTATAGCAGAATTCAAAATGCGAAGCAGGAACATGTGAAGAAGGGAGACCACACAGGGCAGCCTTGCTTTGTAACAGTCGTCTCTCTCTCAGTGACTGAGTCAGTTCCTGGAGAGTGAGAATCCACTCGCTTGAGCAAGACATTAATCTCTCCTAATGACCTCATCATCTTTGAAACCTCACCTTCAACCTCTGCCACGATGGCAGTCATATTTCAATGTGACTTTCAGAGGGGACAAACAACATTCAAACCATAGCACATACCTTCCACAAATCCCTTGCTGATTGAAACAGCAAGAATGAATTCTCTTTTCAGAAGCATAAAGTAAAGGTATCACCAATTTCATAACTTGATTTTCCCCGAATGGCAACTCTATTGTCCCTGAGTGTTTCATGTACAGTGTTTTCTTACTGATTTAGGCCAGATGTGGTGGTGCACATCTGTAATCCCTGTACACAAGAGGCTGAGGCTGAAGGATCCTCATTGAATCCTCACTAGATCAAGGTCATTTTGGGGTACATAGCAAGGCCCTGTCTCAAAAATAACAAGATAAAATAAACAGGCCCCTTTAGCAAGTGCCACATGTCTATGGATCTGTCGCTTTCTCAGTCCCACTGATTAGATCACATGTTCATCAACAAAGATCAATCTGCTTTAATCACTTTATAGCAAATGTTTTAAAAGAGCCATTTCATCCTCATTGTTCTGTGTCAAACTCGTTGGACTATTCTTACCCAATTTTCCCCTCCAGATGACTTTCAGTATTAGCTTATAAAATTTCATTTTTAGAACTCTTGTTTTTTATTGGGTTTTTACTGAATTTCTAGATAAATTTTGGAAAAACTTATACCTCTACAATATTGGATCTTTACCAGGATCCATTTGTGTTGAGAGTTATCTAGATGACTCAGGAGGAGGCCTGGAGCTTGGAGGCACACAGAGCCATGAGCAGGCAGCTCCAGCATGCGATGAGTATTGCCGCCAATGAGTATTGGTTAATACAGGGACTGTGGGAGAGAGGCCCCGGGTGTCCTGAGAGAACAACCGATCTTCAGAGACAACGACGCAATACTGAGAGGAGACTTGAAGGATGATTAAGAATTTCCCAGAGAAAACAGTGAAGAGAATAGATTCTAGGAAGGGATGGTATGGGCAAAGCTACCCAGACATGAGAGAACATGAGTGGCAGGGGGCTGGGGTGCAGAAATGGGGATAGATTTGGCTAGAAGGGAGTTCATTTGACACACTTAGTGTATGGGATCCTGGGACTAGTCTAAGTACTACACTAATTCATTCAGTCTTTGCAACAGTCTACTCGCAAAACTATAAAAATACCGGTAGTTTTCCTTTACAAAAGAAGCCACTTTGGAAGCACTGAGGGGGTGGGGAATGTTCTGGGAACTGAAAACATGGGAGTGGGTTTTAAAGCCTGAGCTTTGGTTTCCAGACACGGGAATGCTGGTAAATGCAGTCTGTGACACCCGGACACGTTGCTAAACGTCTTTGAAAATGCGTCCATGTTAATTACTTTTCCATGGCTGAGATAAAAATCTTCGGACAAAGGAAGCTTAGGAACGAGGGATTTATTTTGACTGGTTGGGGGTATGGTCTCCCATGATGAAGAGGTCAAGTCAGCAAGAATTCAAGGTAGCTGCACACATTGCATCTTGAATCTGCAGTCAGGAAGACAGTGAGCAACTGGGGGGTGGGGGGAGTGGAGAGATGGCTCAGAGGTTAAGAGCACTGGCTGCTCTTCCAGAGGACCCAGGTTCAATTCCCAGCCACCACATGGTGGCTCAGGACTGCCTATAATGAGATCTGATGCCCTCTTCTGGTGTGCAGGCATACATGCATACATAATAAATAAAACAAGTAAGTAAGCAAACAAACGAATAAATCTTTTTTTAAAAAAAGAAAGAAGTGAGCAATGAATGTCTGTCCTCAGTCAGCTTTCTCCCAGGGAATGGTGCCACCCACAGTGGGCGGGTCTTTCCACCTCAATTAGCCCAATTAAGACACCCCCCCACACACACACAGGTGTCGCCATGGCCTGCTCCAGGGTGATTCTAGATCTCATCAAGTTGACAGCTGAGATTAACCATCCTGGCTTCTTTGTCTATAAAATAGGGGTGACTGTTTCTTCTTCCCGGCATCCGTACAAGAGTGACCTGAGGAAGTCCCTTCAACCAAATACCTTTTTGAGCATCGCTGCGTGGCAGATGCCTCTCTGGACCCAGAGAGCGGGGCTGCATAAAGCAGACCGAAGTCCTGCTTTGTGAGCTTGTATCCTAGTGGACGTCCACAGAAAAGACCTCCCCATCGTTTCTGGTAAAATGGCTGAAAAACAATAAAGCCAGCATCTTGGCTTGTGCTCCCCAGAAGAAGTCCCGGGAAGGAGGACCTGGAAAGGAAGTGCTCCGCGGAAGCCATGGAGGTGGCAGGGAGAGTAGGACAAGGGGCTCCAGTAAGGTCCCTTCTTACATAAAGTCACATCTGAAGGCTTCAACTCCTGCAGGACACCGGCGATAACTCAGCTTTCTACATGTCCCCATGGACCCACGTCCCCAGTTACTGGCTAAGGAGCAGCACGGATAGAAATTCCCAGGCGTTTCTGCTACCTGAACCAAAGCAGGCTCCAGTGGTCCAAGGAGGAATATCTGGAACAGGGTCACAGAGAGGAAGAAGAAAGGGAAGGAGAAAGGAGGGATCAGGACCATAGGGATGGCTTCGAACCTGGGTCCAGCCAATCGGCCCACTACTCTATTGCTCACAGAGGCTCAAGGATTTGCCTGGGGAGATTGCATTCTTCAGTGTCTACTAACTGACATGGTGCCAGAGACTCGACTGTATAAAGGTTTCCATTGTAGACAAAGACAGTTGCACATAACTTAGTGATGTAGGCAGGGTGGATAGCGTGCTATGCTGTTAGGGTCGGACAGCCTAGCCCAATTCAGGAAATGAAGGCAGTCTGGTCCACTGGAGATAGAGAGATCTGGAATCTGAGTCTAGCTTGGCTATCACTAGGTGAGTGACTTTAGTCATGGGTCTTCCTCTCCTGGCCAGTTTCCTCATCCAAGGTGGGAAGACCATCGCCTGATGGTCTCTGAGGTTCTCCACCGTTCTTCAGACGTCTGAGACCCTAAGGCAGTGGGCGGAGATCATGAAGAGGACAAAGATTCTGGCTCCAACTGACCACCTCCATGCTCAGTCACACAGCCCCGCAAGACATTTACAGCCATATGATGGAAGCAAGCAGTTCTTGCCCAGCTGACTTTAGTGAGTAAAGGGACAACACACGATAAGGCTTTCTGATAATCACTTGTGAGCTTCTGTTCCAATCTAGCCACATGGTAAGAACTCTATGCATTTGTGCCTAAGTTAGTACACAGTTGGAGTGGGTAAGAAGCGTACCCACAGCTACGCTGGTAAACACTCAATAACTTCCCATCAGGGAGAAAAGTCCTGTTTTTAGGGGTTTCCCTTTTGGAGCTAGCCACCTCCTGTGACTGAGGAATTAGATTTCAGGAGCAGAAACAGCCAGCCCCAGAGTGTTACTGACTGTCCACTGTATTTATGAGAACACCGAGACTCACTCAGCTCATACCAGCAGTGGCAGGACCTGGAACGAAGCCTGCCTGCTTCTAGGCTTCGTGCCCTCCTTGAAACTGAGCAGTGTGCCTTCTGTGACCTGGGGAGACTACGCTTTGCAACAGAAGAAATGGGTCCTAAGTCTGACTCTACCACTTTTTAGCTATAAGATCCTTGGGTGTATGCCTTGATGTATTTGTTTGTTCAACGACGGAGTGAGTGACCAGCACACGGGTCTCTCTCTGACTCTGACAAACATGGCTGAACTTTTTGACAAGAAACAGGACTCCCGTCCCACCCCCCCTTTGACGAAGGGTCTGTGCCCCCCCCCCCCGCTCTGTCCCCTGACCCCCAACATTCCAGCATAGTCCCTTGCTTCCGCCTTTTCCCATGAGTTCCAGCTCTGCAAAAAGCCAGAACCTTCCTCAGAGCTGCTGGAGCCTTGTGCCCTATAAATCAGGGCATGTCCTGAGCCGTGAGACCAAAGGAACACCCTGGAAAAGTCAATGATTTGATGATTGTTTTTAAACATCATTCCACCAAGGCCAGACCTATCTGTGAGATTAAGCTGCCTTCCAACTCTGCCTTCAGCAAAGACTCCCGGGGCTCAGTTTCCTTTCTGTTTCTTTATCCTTTGGGAAGGTGATTCTCAACCTTCCTAATGCTGTAACCCTTTGATGCAGTTCCTCATATTGTGGTGACCCCCCAACCACAAAATTGTTTCATTGCTACTTTGTAACTGTAATTTCGCTACTGTTATGAATCATAATGTAAATGTCTGACATGCAGGATATCCAATATGTGACCCCAAAGGGTTTGAGATGCACAGGTTGAGAATCACTGCTTTGGGCTTATTTTTTTCCACGTAGCCCAGGCTGGCCTCAAACTTGCTATGTAGCCAAGGCTAGGCTTGAACTCCTAATCCTTCTGCCTCTACTTCCCAAGTGCTGGGATTACCAACATCTCTTCCTTGATATTCAAGAAGCAAGGGGGAGAAGGGTCCTCCCACATGGCCCAGGGTTCCTAGAAGCCATGCCCCATTCTCCGATATGACTTGGGCCCTCATCAACTCTGTCTGGGTAACTTTGCCAGAGGCCAGGGATCTTTAAGAACTTCTGTAAGGAGACTGCATTAGTCACTTTTTCTTACTGTATACCATACATCACCGAGGGAAAGCACAGTGGGAATTGTGAGTGGCTCTAGCTGTGGCAGCAGGGATGGGAGGCTGATGATCACATCACATCTACAGTCAGGAAGCCCAACTAAATGAACACTGGTGCGTGGATGTTTTCCCTTTCTATTCAGTTCAAAACTAGCCAATGGGATGGGTGCTACCCATGGTTAGGGTGGATCTTCCTGCTCTGCTAAACCTCTATGGAAATAGTCTCTCAGGTATAACTAGAAGTGTGTCTCCTAGGAGGTTCCAAAATCCTGTCAAGTGGATGATGAAGCTGAAACCTCATGGAGATAGTGGGCTTTCATAGGATGGGCCTGTCCCTAAGTCACATGATCTCTCTCTCTCTCTCTCTCTCTCTCTCTCTCTCTCTCTCTCTCTCTCTCTCTCTCACACACACACACACACACACACACACACACACACACAATCTCACAATTGTGTTCCCACTTCTACCTTATTCATCCTGGATACTCTGGGATCTCAAAGATACAGAGTGTGACATGGATTGTTTTTTCAGGAAAGATAAGAAAGATGTCTAGATTTTCTGCTCCTGGGGAATGCTGTAATCCTGTGGAACTGGAAAAATCACAGACTTTAAGTTAAAGAAAGAGAAGAGATGGGTTGGATGCTGGCCTCAGGAGAACAGTTAGCCTGGAGTTCATTCACTGGACAGCTGGGGCTCTCCAGAGTGATTTTGACCTGGAGCTAGAAAGTACAGACTTGGGATTTGACAGGAGGCCATTCCTTCTGGGAGAATATGAGAAAGATCTCTAACCATAGGAGGAAGGTTTGGGAGGCTGAGGGGGCCTTGAAATCCCTATGAAATGGGCTCATAGAAGGGCCCAACGAGAGTGAGCCCTGGGGCTAGGGTTCGTCTTTGCCCTGTCTTAAATGTGATAAAGTCCAGATCTTTCCTTAAATATATTCCTGGGAAGTGATCTGAACAATCTAAAAACACAAAGGTACCAGCCCCTATGGGAGCAGGCTTTAGGAGTCAGGTGGCCTGGGGATTTGCCTTTTTGCTGTTAGACTGGATGTTAATTGTCTCTGAGAGTCTCCCCGTGGAAACCTGGGTTCAGAACAGGTAAGCCAGTGGGATGGGGTAGGAGTCTAGTCAGACAGGTCCCAGGTTAATCAAGAGACTTCCCACATACATAACCATGAGGTAATGATTATTATTGCAAACTGGGCCTTGTCAGAATCTCGGGTCAGTCAAATAAGAGATAGGTATTTACAGCATGAGTAAATAAGCATCTATCTTGACCAGTGTGGTCAAACCCAGGGCAGGTTGTGTGTGTGTGTGTGTGTGTGTGTGTGTGTGTGTGTGTGTGTGTGTGAACATAGGTAGTATATATACAAGTGAATGTGTGAATGTATGTGTGTGGAGGCCAGAGATGTCTTTTCCTATCGCCCTCCACCTTATTTTTTTTTTTTTTGAGACAGGATCTCTCAATGAACCTGTAGCTCATTGATTCACCCAGGCTGTTAATGATGTCTCCTAATTCCCGACCTGCCCCTAGGCCACCTCTGCTTAGTTCTGGACCCCAAACAGAAAGGGCCAGGAGTATAAGAACTGTGTAAAAATCTAAGGGACCCAGTGATCTGCCGAGCCCACATCATAGAATGCAGCGTGGTCTCTGGAGCGTTCATAGACGCAAAGATATGGAATTTAGGAATGAGATTGGGAAAGTGTCATACCTGAGACTCAAGGGTCCTGCGAGATCCAGAGAATCTCAACTGGAAATGGTCCTCCTTACCTTCTAGTTAAAGACCTTGGCTTCTCCCAATATTAATGAGGAATCCCCCAGAGATTTCAGCTTTACTCCGGTAGACCACTGGGCTGGTTAGGACTCTTTAGATGGCCATTCCTGGATCACAAAACACGCTCAGTGCTGACCTGGCACTAGCCTGAGCCGTTAGTGCCTATTCTTTCTGTCAAAGCTTCTCTCCCACACTTGGACCTAGCTCTAGAACCTGAACCTAGGTCACTTCCCTGAGCCCAGACAAGCACTCCAGCCTAGCCCACCCCACAAGAGAAGCCTAGCTGAGGGTCAGGGGGAACTCTAGCTAGGGCAGGAAAGCGCTATCTAAACATGTCGTGGGGCCTGGGGCCTGGGTGTCTGGCTGGCTGTCACCCGGGCCAGGTGGGCCTCTGACACACAGCAGGAATTTTCCATTGGCGCATCCTCTCTGCCTGGTTGGGATCCAAGGCCTTTTCAGATTCCCCACCCCCTCTTCCTTTATACTCCAGTTGTCTCTTCTGTCTTGTGGACACACATCTCAGGGCCCAGAGCATGAGGGCCTGTCAGAACCTAAAATACAGAATTCTTGGGGTGGAAAAGAGAAGAGGTGCTTTAAAAAAAGAAATCTACAGACAGTGAAAGTGAAGTTCTGAGAGAAAAGTGACGTGTCCAAAGTCAGCCAAATGCAGCTTCGTCTAACTCGGATGCAATTCTGTTCTCACTGTACCCATTTCCCAAGCGTAAGGACTGAGAGACACACAAAAGACATTCAAAGATGCAAGCAAGGACTTAGCCATCCATGGAAGGAAACCTCCGAGTCACAGAAATCTCCACAATGGACAGCTGAACGTGTGGGGACACATTCTTCCTGTCATGCTGGGGTAGAAGTGGCAACTCCAATAGCTCTTTCTCTAAGGCAAGGTCTGTGGGGGTGTCCTACTCTTACAAGGCCTGTGCACTCCTCATCTCAGTGGAAGGGGTGGTTTCTATGCTGAAGCATATGTACTTGGCCCTGTAACTAGAGTATTCCTGGAATAGTAATAAGAGCCTTGACCCAGTGTAAAATACAGACAAGGAGGCCAGGCCTTCATATTGGAAACCTGCTAGGCTTATGTGTGAGTCTTGTGGGATCTTTGTTAAACCATAGGGATAGGCCCACAGGGGACAGCCCTGAGCAGGCACATTCTTCCAAGGCCACATTCTTGGTAGTCAGGGCAATATCTGTGCCTGCAGGGCAAGTTCACAACCAAAGGGAAAAGCAAAGCCTACAAGCTGAATGGCATTGTATAGCTTCCTCCTTCAGACCCTGGGTGTGCCTCCCCACCAGAAACAACTCCCTGGAGCTTGGGTGTTCACAAAACTGGACTCCCCAGGAGACTCCAAGCTATGCAGGGAGAGGGCAGGTGGGGAAGGTGGTGGCAAGAAGATGCAGGGGGCTATTCAGTACGTGGGGTGCTATTCGGTATGTGCAACCTCCCACTCCCATGAAAACCAGAGTCAAGGTCCCAGCTGCCAACCGTCTTCTCCTAAAGTAATTTCTATGAAACAAAGTCAGAGTGTTAGAGGGGAAATGTTTAGGAAAAAAATCAGAGAAAACCAAGCCTGATTCCTCAAATATATTGCAAGCTCCTTGCAGATTTCATAAATGACAGTTCTCGGCTGGGAGGGAATCTGTCCCTCACAAGATATTTGTTGATGTGTTTAGACATTTTTAGCTGTAACAACCAGCAGGATGTTATGATACTGGTACCTAGCTAGTAGAGTACCAGAAGCTACTAACCTCATAACATGTAGGCTAGCCTACAACCAAGAAACAACCAGTCTGGAACACCAGCAGTGCTGACTGAGGTCTAAAAGCTCTATCCCATGGCATTGTGAGTTCCCAAAGAAGATGTCTAGGGTCCAGGTGTAGTGAATATGTATTCTCTGTGTGAGCATGAGTGTGTGTGGAGTCCAGGGGGACAACCTTAAATGTCATTCTTCAGATGTCATCCATTTTCTTCTTTTTAATACACGGGGTCTCTTATTGGCCTGAGGCTCTAAAAAAATAGGTTACTTTTGAGCCTCAGAGGTCCAGCTACCTCCACCTCCTCAGGAGCGTGTTTACAAACACGTGCTTCCAAGCCTTACATGGAACTGGGGGTTGAACTCAGGTCTTCATGCTTCCAAAGCAAGTACTTTGCCAACTGAGCCATCTCCCCGGGCCTGTTCTTCATCCTTTTAGGCCACCCAGAACACGCTCTCCTTGGCCAAATAGTTGGTTTTTATTGCTATGAGAAAACACCACAGCCAAGGCAAATCATAGAAGGAAGAGTTTGTTTGGGGTTTACAGTTCCAGAGGGTTAGAGTCCAAGATGGCAAAGCTGCGGCAGCAAGAAAGCAGACAGCTAGAGCAACAGCTCAGTCTCAGTTCACACATAGGAAGCACAAAGCTCAACTGGTAATAGCACATGGCTTCTGAAAGCCAACCCCAGTGACACACCTCTTCTAACCAGGTCAAACCTCCCAATCCCTCCCAAATAGTTTGACCACCTGGGAACCAACTCTCCAAACCTATGAGCCCATGTGGGTCATTCTCATCCAAACCACCATACCCACGCTTGAAGATACCTCCTGTGTTTGGAGGCAGAGGTTGCCTTCAGGTACAGGAGCTGGAAAGATCAATTCATTGCCCCAGCTTCTCTTGAATGCAGGGGGCAGGTCCATGACTTTACTCCACCAATAAGTTGCCTTCCCCCAGAAGAACCAAGTGCAGAAAAAGGAGGGACCCTGCAGAACGTGTTACACGGAAGCGAGAGTGGCAGCGGCCATGGCAGCCTACCTTTAGAAGTGGTGGCAGTAGTGGTAGGTATAGAGGCAGTGCCGGCGCCGGCAGAGCTGGTGGCCCAAGCTGAAGTGTCTGCACAGCAATGGGCCTTCCTGGGGTCAGTCCTACCATGTGACCCTGAATGTTGCTTCTGGCTGCTTCCCTTCTGACCTTGGCTTTCTGATCCTACAGAAGGTTCTTTGAACTATCTAAGGTCTTTGGAATAAATCATTTCTGAGCTTAAATTAGGAGAGTTGACTTCTGCAGCTTGCAATCAAAGGCTGAGAGCAGCTGAGTTCCCCAAACATATCTGAGCCTGGGCTTCTTTCTTACGCAGAACACCTCAGGGGATGCTGGTTTCTGAGCATACTTTGAGGACTGCTGACCAAAATGAAAGTTAAGTGGGAGTTCCCTGACCTTTGACCCAACCAGAGCTAGACCTCTATAAGAGTTCCACCTCTACCCCAGCCCCCAAACCATGGAGGAACCCAGCACCTGTCTCTTGCTCTCCACTGAGGCAAGACTCCCCCATAACTCTGCCACCCAGAGTTGAGAATAACCGCAGCTGGCTGCAGCCTCCAACCAAAACATAATCAAGGGATGGGAATGATTGGACTTGTCAGATGAAGGTGGGAGGAAGAACCGAAAACGTGCATCGAAAATCTGTTGCTTGATTGGGGTGACGCTGCTGGCAAGGCGAAGGAAGGTTTCAAAAGAAATGAGGCTTTGAGAATCTCTTGGAAGTCAGGAGGGAATCGGGAGAACTTTCCAGAAAGGCCAGGTGTTCCTCGCCTCAAGAGGAGAGTGGCTCTGTTTCAAGATCTGGGTTCAGATTTCAAGCAAGACCCTGAACCCCATTCCAGGTGTATTCACAGAGCAATGTCCAGAACTATCTGTCAATTTACTCACCAATACCTGTAGAGCACCCGTTGTTCAGCAGGTGCAAGGGTCCCTGGCAGCTTGTCTCTATCTTTCTGAAACCTGTGGTCTAGAAAGGAGAATAACATCCAGAGCTGGGGATGAAGTGAACCTTTGTTGATGCGGTGTGCCATCATGAGTGTGGGTGAGGGTTGACTTTTTTGCAGCATAGAGTACTTTGAGGGAATGGACCATCCGAGTTCCCAGAGGGAACGAAATGGAAGTATAAGCTAACTACTCCATTTATAGATGAGGAAAGTGAACTCTGGAAATAAACCCTGCCTCTTCAGCATCTCGTTCACTTTCCCCTACTCTAGGTGTGTGTGTGTGTGTGTGTGTGTGTGTGTGTGTGTGTGTATCTGAGACAAGTTCATTCACCTCTACATCCATCTGTAATCCAGGCTGGCTGTGATGTCCGCATGAATTAAGATGTTTATAGAAATGAAAAAAAAGCTTGGGGGAAGAAGTTAATCTCTATGCGGGGGTGAGGGGGTCCGGTTTCAAAAGGTTAATGTCTTGATTTTTATTAATCCCTTTTCTGTTTTATTCAAAGAGGATTTGGTGTTCCTAGTTCCAGCTGGGAGCTTAAGAAACAGAGCACTGATTCTCGGCCTGCTGCCTACCCCTGCTGCTTTAGAGCCCAGTGTTGCAGACCTGAGGACGGGGATGCCCGGAACCTGGCCTAGGCTCAGGACAGTTCCATGCCTCAGTTCCCTGCTCTGTCTCAATTTCTGTCCAGAAGTGTCTCTTTCTGTCCTTCTCCCTCCTGTTGGAAAGATAACTGGCCTGCCTCAAGAGACAAAGGGCTCAGATCCTGGTGGCAAGACAGGATCGATAAGGGGAACCATTAGAGGGGCCTGTCCTGGCAGCTGAGGGACAATCACAACTTTCTATGGGGACCTTCAGGTGTGCAGAGAGAAGAGGGAGCACAGAGTATTGTAGGGACAAAGTACTGCCACTTCCATCTACTGTCTGAGTAGGTCATCTTTCTCCTGTGAAGAAGGAAGTCTGCACATTTCTGTCAATCCCATAGGCAGATGGACAGACGCCTTGGTGTGGCCGTTTGTCTCCCCCCAGTCAAGCCGTTGGAGGTCAGATACCTTTTACAGACCGACTCCCTCAAACCTACAAGCTCCTTTGTCCCCAGATACCAGGTGAGAGCCCCCTATGAAGACGTTGCATTTCACAGGGTAATGGGAGAATAGATGGGGCTCCAATCCATGGTAATCATGGTCCCAGAAACTGACTCCAACAAACAAGTGAGTTCTGGCTTCTCCAGACTGCCAAAGTCCATGCAGGTCTCTGCTCTAACTGGGCACTCTGATCGTCATGGGAGCCCCATTTTCTCTGCTGTGCAAAGATTTCTTTTATGAAGAAACAAAAGCAGGACCTGAGCTCAATGAAATCCGTGTGCTGGGATCATATTAACCTGGCCTTCTCTAGCCCTCTGCTTCCTCATCATTTGTTAGGGAAGACTTTGGGTCAGCTCAGGCTTCACCCCACACCTTCCCTTCACCACTCATAACAGATTCTAAACCTCTCAGCACTGTGAATCTCCTGCTCAGGCCTCCCACAACCCACCACTCCAGGACAGACCCAAGGAGCCCCCCCCCAGACAGATCTCCTCAGCCTCAGGCTAGCTCTTGAGCTGTAGGGCTGGATTGGTCTTTCACAACTCTTATCAAAGGAGGGAGCAGAGGCCTGAGTCAGTGGCTTCCTTGTCTCATTCTCTGTGGAAGAATTCCCCTCTTGGACGCTGGGCAGAGGGAGGACTCAGACCACTTTGCAGAACCAAAAACTCATACCCTTTAGCCTCCTGCTGCCCAATTGGATCTTCTCTGGAGAATCAGGGCAGTGCGCTGTGGACAGGAAGTCTGTTGGGACTCGATTTATCATGCATTGATTAACAGACCAAGGGGTGCAGAGCATGATTTTAGGGGCAGAGAAGGACCATGGGGCCTGTTGGGTAACTCCCATCTAAGCCTTGGGACTGAGGCTCAGTCCCTTCCCGAGGGTAGTGGCAGGCCATCATCAGACACCCATGGGCGTCTGGCAGCCGTTTTCCCACTTGTCCTTTTAGATCCAGCCAGTTACAGCTCATTCCTTTGGCTCACATTGTTCCTTAACGACATCACTTTTTCCATCTCCCTGATGGTGTTGTGCCCTTCTGCCTGAGCGCTGCCTCCCAGCTGACCTCCATCTCCCTGACACGCTGTGGTTTCCACAGCTCACTGGACCACACCATCTCCAGAAAAGCAGAGATCTATGCAACTCATGGCCTGCGTCTTCCACCCCCACCTTGTGCCTCCTTCCTCATGGTAGCCTTGGTCCAAATGGGTGGGATGGTCCCATCTCCTTCAGGTCACTGAGGGCCCTGGATGCACCAGTCTTCCTCCAGGCACCAGCTCAAAGCCCCAACAATATCCTTTGGCTTCTGTACAGACACGGAGACCTTCTGAGTCCCTGCCTGGGCCGGGTGCCCGAGCGCCGTGCCAGGATAGCTCTACCCCCCTTCCTCATCTCCACTTTCAATGGGTCTAGAGCTGTTCCCTGATAGTCTTCTCTCCAAGCTCCTATGTGAGCCAGAGTCACCAGGCCTTGGACCTGTTTCCCACCTGAAGTGGAGCATCTGTCCATCCATGGCAAATCCAGATGCCGAGTCCCCGGACCTGCCCGGCACCTTCCGTTCAGAGCTCCTCATTCATTCATGTGACAGCGTTTTTCTGAGCTCTAGCTGTCTGCCAGCCCAGCGTTAGCAGCACCTTCTGTTCTGATTCCCCTGTTGTTGCCTGGCTCTGCCCTCAGTCAATTTCTAGTGAGGGAGCATGGCCGAGAAGGAAAAGCTAGAGGCAGACTGATCAGGGATTGAATCCTGGTTCCCCGTAAGAACTAAGAAGTTGCTCCTGGAGGAGCCTCTGCATCTTCCTTTACAGAACAGGGGTGGTCCCAGTCCTGTATTGTCAGATGCACTAAGCAGATGCTTGAATGTACCTAGTATCATGTGTTTCTGGTATAAAGATAAGAAAGAGACCCAGACATTTAGCAGAAAGGCAAAAAATAGGAATGGCAGAGCAAATAGCCTTCAGGGAGACAGGGTAAGGTGAATGGGGCAGGGCGTGAGATCACTCTGGGGATTAGACAGAGCCAAGAAGGCCACGCTCTCAATGTGTGACACCCCTGTCAGGTACCCAGCATACCCCTTTCTCTGTTCACCAGCCTCCAGGTAGCAGTCCAGGTTTCCCTAGCTGCACTTGAGGTACCACCGCCTCCCAGGATGGCCTTCTCGTCTGTCACCAGTGGAAGCAGATGGGAACAAAGTGGGATCCTCTTCACAGCCACTCTCTTGGAAAATGGTGAGCAGCTGCTGAGGAGCAGCAATCCCAAACCTGATTCAGCCTGCCACCTTCTCCCTCATCTCCCTTCAGTCCCACTCAAGGGAACCAGCTCTCCTCAGGCCTGACCCCAGCCAAGGTTGCTTTTCCCCATTATCCCCACTGTAAATACTCAAGGACCACTTGTGGCCTCACAAGGACATTGACTGCTGATAAGCCAGAGAGTTCCTCTCAGAGGACAGACCAAGGCCCTTGCCTAATTGCATGGGCACCAGTCATCTGAGATCACCAAGGCCAGAAGAAACAGGAAGCCAGGTGGCCCCATGGTCTGCTCCTGCAAGGCCACCCTGCTCCCAAAACCATAATTATGACCATTACGGGAGAGGAACTAGCACAGGAGAACAGCCCCAGACCCCAGGGCTAAGGGCATCTTCCCCGCAGGCTCACCACAGAGATTACTTGCCTCCCGTGCCCCACCCCCCAGTTTCTGCTGGTCAGCCCATCTGTTGAGTTTGGGTCACACCAATAACTTGGTACCAGCCCAGAGTCCCAGAACTTCAGTGCCAGTAGGGACAGATGTTTCAAACACTCCCTCCTCATCGTCCTGATAACATCCAAATTCTCTCAAAGGGAATTTTTCCATAGGGAAAGGAAAGCGCTGGGTGAACCTGTGGAAAGATGGCCACTGGATGGCCAGAACCTCCCTTGTACTCCATCTTGCTTACCCTTCACTTCCAGAATCCTTCCCCACGGCTTCTTCATACTTGAACTTGATTCTACTTTCTTGATGAATCTGGGACCCAGGTGTCATCAAATTATGGCTTTAAAAAAACATCAAGGGTGTTTTGGGGAAAACTCATCTCATAAAATTTCTAGATAAAAATATGAATACAAATAGAATATCTATATATTCTAAATATATAATATTCCATCTCTTCTTGAAAACCTGGTCTGACAGTGCTGGATAAATGGCTCATCAGTTAAAAGCATATGTTGCTGTTGTAGAATACCCAGGTTTGATTTCCAGCATCTACACTGCAGTTCACAACCATTTAAATGTCAGTTCCAGAGGATCCAACACTTTCTTCTGTATCACGCACAAACACATGTGGTGTATATACATACATACATGCAGACAAATGCTCACACACATAAGATAAAAGTAAATAAAATCTTAAAACATAGCCTAAATAACTGAATCCTGAATATGCATTTCCACGTTTGAATATTTTAAGAGAGTGTGTGAGGTGTGCGTGCGTGTGTGTGTGTGTGTGCGCGCGTGTGTGTGTGTGCATGTGTGTGTGTGCACCATGCTCATATAGAGGCCAGGGGACATCTTTTATTGTCATTCACTTTCACAACACTGTCCATTTGTTTTATTGTTTTTGTTTTGAGACAGGGTCTCTCACTGGCTTGGACCTCACTAAGTAGAGACAGGATCTCTCACTTGTTTGAACCTCACCAAGTAGAGACAGGGTCTCTCACTGGCTTGAACCTCACTAAGTAGGCTAAACTAGCTGGCCAGTGAAGCCCAAAGATCCATTTATCTTCACCTCCCCAGCACTGGGATTACAAACGTGCATTATCCTGCCTGGTTTTTGTTAATATAGGTTGTGGGGCTAGAACTCAGGTCCTTGTTCCTACAGAGCAAGAGATTTACTGACTGAGCTGTCTCTCTAACTCACCAAACAGGCTTCATTCAAATAACTCTAATCTAGATGAGAATCTAACCGACTAGAGATTCAGGCTTGGAATGAATGGGCCCTCTCTAGTCTGATCTGTTCCTTTGACGTATGTGGAACGTAAGGCACAAGGCTGAGCTGTGCTCCCTTGGGTGAAGTTCATCTCCTCTGTAACAGAGCTCAGTCTTGGCTCAGGGATTTGAGTCTCCCCCCACCCCCACCACAGTGCTGTTTCCACAGTGCTGGGGCCTCAAGGTAACCTGAGACCACTTTGGGATCATCCCTAGCCTCAGAAGATCCTGCCAGGCCTGTTCCCAGGCTGCTTTGGTGTCCCTCCTCACACGTGTCTGGCTCACAGGGCTGTCCCATTGGGCTGCTGCAAGGGGCTGATTAGGTGTAATTGCTTTGCTGGGAGCGAGCTATCTACTTAATAGAATCAGCTCCCAGTAATTAGCCTGCCACAGGCCCATTTCCTTTGCTGAAGCCCCAGGGCTACTGGGCATATTGCATGTTGGACCTCTGCAGGTGGCAGCATGTGGGGTGGATGTGAGTGGGCTTTGGGGTTGGTTTGGGGGTAGTCAAGAGAAAACATAACTGAGGAGATTCAGCAGCAAGAAGCCCAGAGCAACTCTTCTGAAGGCTGGAAGCCAGGGAGTTACAGCATTCCAGGCTGGAGGGATAAAGAGCCTGGTGTCGACAGACTGCTCCAGAAATGTTAGACTGAACCCACTTGAATCTAGTATAGCCCCTGAACCCAATACACTCATTTCTTATAGACATACTATGTGCCAGGCATGATACTAGCTCCAAGAATGCTTCTAAAAGCATCAATTAGACTATGCTTGCATGCCCTCTTGACCACGAGGTCTTGACACGGGCATCGCCATGCCTGGTAGTCTGTGCCTTCCTGGGAGGCCTGGAGAACACTCCATCTTATGCTGTGGTGATTGTTGGTTGCATCATTCCACAGATCACTGGTCCCTTCTTGACCCCACAGGACAAAGCTAATCCCTCCTGGGGTGACAGCTCACACGACCCCTGTATCTTTCTCCAGGCTGAACATCCCAAGTCCTCTCACTTGTGCCATGAACATCATTCTGGAAAGGCCCCTCATTAATCTGGCTGACAGGCCTGGAACCTGCTCTTGTTTGTCAATTCTTTGCTTCCAATGCAGTCTGGAGCTCCCCGGATAGGCCTGTACAACTCTGGATCCTGTCTGAGCCAGAACAACTGTGGTCTTGGACAGTCCCAGATTCCCCTCAACATAACACTTCCAACAAGGGCTATGATGGCACTTCATCTTCTTTCATTAAGGAGAAAGACATCCACAGCCTGCTTGTAGGAGTGGAGTCACCACTTTTGCCTGTTCCCCTGCCCCGACACACGCACACAGACACACAGACACACACACACACACACACACACACACACACACACACACACACACACGAACGCCCTGCCTGCCCAGCACCACTCAATACACACTGGCTGATTAATCATTGCGAGTGCTATTATAATTATTGTGTTTGGTGCTGAGAACAGGCTGCCTCTGCTTCTCAGAAGCCATAAACCTGCAAAGAAGGATTTCAAGATTTGTGAGCTGTTGACGACATCTCCGGCCTTTCTTTTCTTCAGCGGCTCCGTGTTTGTCCGGAAAGATGGGCCATGGCCACTCTTGGATCTCTCCGGAAGACAATCTGGGGACTTGATTCTTGCAATGAAAGTGGTAAGTACAGGAACTTATCTTGTGGTTATAGATAGGGCAGCCAGGGGAGCTGGGCATGAGTCCCGGGTCTGGTCCTGTGTGCTTCAAGGCGTTCAGGGTATTCATGCCCCTTGTCGAGTCTCAGTTTCTACATAGATACTAGAGATCTAAGCATTTCTCTGGCTTTGATTATGTAATTTAATTACAGAGAAGAGAATAGGTAGAGTGGAAAATGTGAAGGCTTAGAAGATAGCTGATGGGGAGGGGACGAGGACAGAGGCTGGAACAGTAAGGCTCACAAGCTCCTGCACACACATGCACACATGCATGCTCATGCTCACATATGGCAGGCTGGAGAAGAGTCGCTGTTTTTCTCTGGGTCGTACATGTTGTCGTCTGCCTGAGATCACAGTAATGTCTGAGTCCATCCTCTGTCCCTGCTTCAAATGTGAGGATGCAGAAGATCTAAAGAAGAAAGGAAAAGAGAGAAAAGGAGGAGGCTATGGAGAAAATAGGGAGGCCTGGAAACGACATCGGAATCAGAAAGTGAGTAATAGCAATGCTGGGGAGGAAGTGGGCAAGCTCCCACACTGCCAGGGAGAATAAAACCAAGATAGCCTGCTGAGGACAAGCAGCAGGATTTAGGAACACATGGAGGGTGTGTGGATACACTGTGACCACTTCTGGGTATGGGTCCTAGCCACAGCTCCCAGCATATCCTCGAGTACCCACAGATGAGAATGCTCACTGCAGGTAGCTTACAGACAGAGAAAGGAGGGCTCTCTAGCGGGGGAAGGGGACAATCCGACATGGGACAGGAAGTTTAGGGTGAGGACCTAATATCTATGCAAATGGGGGTCAGGAGCAAGCCCGAGCTCCCTGGTAGGGTTTCTGAGACCAATTGGTCCTCACTCCTACTAGGAGCTAGGATTTCGCACCCTTTGAGTCTGAGCTCTCATCATCCCAGATCGAGGTGGCCTTTTTCCCTAGGCCACACAACCCAGCTAGAGCAGGACTGAGAGAGCCAGGTGTTCAGCTTCCCAGCCCAGTTCCACCCCAACAGCCCACAGAGCTCGGCTTTGCTAACACTTGCCTTTTGTGTTTGACTTGGGCTCGAGATGTTAAACAAACAGTGGCTCTTGACAAATGCAAGCCGTTGCTGTGGGACCAGTTATGCTCTGGAAAGTCAAGCTAATCCCCCACTTCACTGCCTCCGGAGATACACCAAGAAACCCCTCCGTCACACCCACAACCCTCCGTCCAGGGCTATGACTTTGGTGCGGCATCCTGTGGTAGCGATTCCTGTTTTTCTGCCTTTGTCCTGAACCCTGGCCCCCTTACTACTCAGGCCTTCCCTGGCTGATACTGAGATGACTCTAGACCCCTTCCCCTGACTCTGCTTGCTTCTATGAAACCCCAGGTCACACCGACCCACCCAGGTGACTGGAGCCAGCAGGAAGGGCTCAAGGAAAGTTTTCATAGTAGCGTCTCTGTCTTGACTGTTATGCTAAAAAGCTAAAGCCCGCCCCTATGAGGAGCGGGGCAGGGAGGGGGGGCTTGTCCCTATCGTGTTCTAACTTATAGTCTGCTCTAGACGAATGAACTAGAACTTCCCCAAGGCTCTGTGCTAGCTCATAACTGATGAGGTTTGTTTGACTCCATGTCAGCATCTCCACTGCTTAGCTCCCTGGTCCTGCCTTGGTCTCCAACCTAACTGTCCATGCAGCAGGGATCAGAAGTAATGGGATGGAGCATCTCTGTACCTCCATCCCTCGGGCTCACATACTTGATCATTGTAAAGTGAACAAGAGCATCATTGGGTCACAGTTAATGTTTTATTTCTCAAAAATAGAAACTGAGGCAGAGAGGCCACAAAGCTTCCCCCAATTCACCCAGGAGCATTAGCATCACAACCCAAACCTCACGCTATGCAACAGGCTCCTTAGCCCTTCAGACACTTGACTCTGCCTTTGCCCTTCTCTTCCCTGGCAAGACTTGCTCCAGTTTGAGAAGCATCTTGTCTGTAGGCACAGAAGCAGGATGCTGAGGTTTTTCTGCCCCAGACTCTACTGTCTGAGTCCCTTTATCACTGCCTGCAAATCCAGCAGAGACAGGACTGTTCCGGGTCTTGGCTTGTGTCCCAAGGACCTAAGGAAATGTGTAGTGTGTCTTTGATATACAAAGCATTATGGGAAGAATAGTACTGTGAAAGGTTCTCTACCCAGGAAAAGATATCAAGTCATTGGGGAAGTCATAAGTGCAAATATCTACTTGGCAAGAGGAGTTGAAGCTCAGAAGTCCATAGAGGCACAAAGTAGCTGGTTGTTCTTATGGGTGTGGGACTGGGAAGTGTTTCATGGAGATAGTAGCCTTTGAGTTGGGTCTTAAAGCCTGAGCTGGATGGCATAAGAAGGCAGGAGAGGCAAGGATGTGCCAGCATCCCAACCGATGGGAGCCCTGGAGCCCTTGGAGTCTCATGAAACATGAGAGGACACAGATGTGTTCAGAGCTACGGATGGATGGAGTAGCATGTTCAGCTGGAAATGACTGTGTCTAATGTTTAGTACACAATAAAGCATGACAGAGAATGACAAAGTCCAAACAATTTACCCTAACCTTGTTGCCGTCTCTTTCCTCAGAAACTTGTCTTCAAAGAAGTGGCTATTCCCTTTTTGCCTAATTCTCAAGAGGCCCGAGTAAACAGATGCAATCAGGCCGGGAAGGTCATGGGATGTTATAAGTGAAAGGCATGTTGATGTTTTCTGGTCTAAACCCTCCACTTAGGGATATGGAACTCGAGGAGCAGGCAAGGGAGTGGCTGACCTCTCATGCTGCAGTAAACACAGACAGAGACAGGTCGACTTTGGGTGGACATGGACAGGTCCAAGGGTCCTGTACAGAAGGAACCAAGGAATGCTGTTAAGTCTTTGGCGTGGCCCAACCCAGGTCACCAGGAAGAAGATGGATGAGGTCATCCCCCCTGTCCCAGGGGCTAACCAAAAACCTTGACTGTTGCCAGCATGCTCCTCCATCACAACCCTCTCTCCACAAGGGACAGGATGGATGGGGAGACTCAAACTGTCCTCTGGAACTCAGAGAATGAAATATAGGTGGTCTGGTCCCATCAATAATGGATGCTGCACAAGCTGCCATCGTACTCACGGCAGGACCTTCACTGCTGTCTTTACTGTCCAAGCCTCCGTTTCCTAATCTGTAACGCAAGAAGGCTGAGCGAGATGGTCTCGAAGAGTCCTTCGAGTTCTCAAGAGCAGTGAGAACAAGCTCCATCAAAATTAATAATAAATGCTCTGCCCCAAAGACGGCTTTTCCCCTGTCCTGAAGCTTTTTCACTTAATAATATCGCCTTTCATTTGATACCAGTCTAAGGTTGGCAGTCAGAAGTGGGAAAACCCGGACAGCATTCCTTCCGAAGCCCGGCTCTAGGGAGTAGCTTGCACATTCAGACAGGCTGTGGCAGAACTGGTTTCTGGGGTGATTTTGACCGGAAACCAGCACATCAAGAGCACACTGAGCTGAATTCGTACCCCACCCATGGGAAGCTGGGAAGGGCATGACTTTTCTTCCTGCAGCCAAAGAATGCCAGGGACAGAAATACCCAACAGGCTGCGTCCAAGGCCAAGGGAAAACAGTTTGTTTCTTCAAAGAGTTGAAACCCTTCCTTCATGGGAGAGGGGACATGGGTGCTTTGAATTCAAGGTCCTCTCTGTCAGGCTGTGGTCCAGACACCCGAGTCTTAAAAGAGTAAAGGTCACCAAAGAGTTTCAAGTTCTTCCTCACACACATATGGTTTTCTTTGATTCCTTAAAGCTAACTGCTCAGGAGACTAGTACATAATGATCAAACCCATTTTAGAGAAGGAAAAAGAAATGAGACTCAAGAACTTAAGGAGAAGAGTGTGAGCTTGCGAAACAAAGAGGTGAAAGTCTCTTCTAAGCTCAGTGACCCTAAGTAATTGTATTGCCTTTAGCCTCAGTTTTCCCGTCTATAAAACAGCCCTAAGTAAAAGAAGACCCACTTTTGAGGACCAAGGTAAAGGTTAGGACTGTGAGTGTGGCCCTACTCTGAAAGATACAAGGATGCATCCTTGTGGAATGAGCGGGCTGTTAGCTCTTCTGAGGTGCTTTTGGATACAGAGTGGTGTCTGGCAGTGACATCCCAGCCCAGAACATGGCAGATGGTGCCCTCCCTTGCTTGCTACCTCCCCAGCCACGAGGTTTGGGCCTCTTCCATGTCTCTCTATGTGGCCTATGCCAGGGTCCCGTGAAGGGCTGTTTGACCCTCCTTGGCACTGGGATTTGCATTCCAATCATTCTGCTCTCTCAGCCCATCCATGTCCGGAACTGTTTGGAGCTGAGTAAGGCCCCAGGGATCATCTGCCATGACAACTCATGGAAGAGATAAGGACATGAGGCTCCAAATGGAGCGGTAACACTTTGCCTAAGTTCCCACTGCTGGTTGGGTTCCCTCTTCATCTCCACAGACCCCCTCCACCGCCATGTTGACAAATGAAGAAACAGAAGTAGAGGGACTCCATCCCAGTTTCTCCAGAATGTCAGTGAGTCATTAGGTCTGGACACCCACCCCCAGCCCCAATTTCAGCTAGATCCTCACCTGCTCCTCTGTGCTTTGAGGTGGTATCCTGTGTTTTCTGTGCAGCCCAGCCCAAGTCCTGTTAGTCATGCTGGGGCAGGACAAGGGCCATAGATAATCAAGACAGGGCGGGTGGCCTCAGCCAGTCGCCAGTGCCTGGTGTTAACCTGGGAAGGAACTCTGTGTCAAGAGAGAAGGCTTTCCCTTGAGTATTGGCTCACATGTACCCTGGGCCACAGCAAATCTTGCTAGTTAAGATAAGCCGGGGGCTGGAACACAGGGAAGGAAGTGTGACCTATCACCAGTGTGTCCTTTATCACGTCACCTCCTATGTCTCATGTGCTAAGGAGTGGGCCAGTAGCGCCCAAGGTCCCCTCCATTCTCAGCACCGTGACTGGGGCAAAGGGTAGAGGAAGGCGATTTCTCCATCGCTCTTCTCTCTCCTCTTTCTGCCCCTTTTCATGACATTTGTGTCTCAGGCTTTCCAAGTTCCCCTGCCTCAGTCTGTCCCTCTCTTTGCATTTTTTTCTGCCAGATCCCCCTTTTCCTGGGTCTGTGTGGACCTCTGGTTTGTCTCCTCCATCACACACACACACACACACACACACACACACACACACACACCCCTGCCCTCAGTCCTCTCCCTTCCCTGTAGTTATCTGTTTTCCTGCCTAGTTTTCTCTGGGGCTGGCGGGCTGGATCTCTGTCTCCTCTCTCTCTCTCTCTCTCTCTCTCTCTCTCTCTCTCTCTCTCTCTCTCTCTCTCTCTCTCTCTCTCTCTCTCTCTCTCCTCCCCTCCCTCCCTCTCCTATCTTGCCCCCCCACTCCTCTCTCGTTCTCCCTCTCTCTCTCCCGCCTCTGTCCTGCCCGGGTTCTCCCGCTCGCTCCCCCTTCCCTCCCCGCCCTCGGCGCGGCTCCCCAGTCCTTATTTGGCTGGGCGGGAGGGCAGGCGGGAGGTGGCGGCCGGCGGCCGGGGGGCGGGCGCGGGGGCGGGCGGAGGAGGGCGGTGGGTGGTGCTGAAGGGACAGCTCCGCGGCGGCCGGCAGCGGCGGCGGCGGCGGCGGCCCCGGAGTGCGGAGCTGGTGCCCGGCGTGGAGATCCGAGAGCGCAGCCATGCCCCAGGCCGCCTCCGGGGCAGCAGCAGCGGCGGCGGCCGGGGCCGGGGCGCGGGCCGGAGACGCCGGGGGGCCGGCGACAACCCGGGAGGGACGATGAAGCGGCAGAATGTGCGCACGTTGGCGCTCATCGTGTGCACCTTCACCTACCTGCTGGTGGGCGCCGCGGTGTTCGACGCGCTGGAGTCGGAGCCGGAGATGATCGAGCGGCAGCGGCTGGAGCTGCGGCAGCTGGAGCTGCGGGCGCGCTACAACCTCAGCGAGGGCGGCTACGAGGAGCTGGAGCGCGTCGTGCTGCGCCTCAAGCCGCACAAGGCCGGCGTGCAGTGGCGCTTCGCCGGTTCCTTCTACTTCGCCATCACCGTCATCACCACCATCGGTAACTACACTCGCCGCCTCGCCGGAGGGGGCGGGGGCGGGGACCTGGGTATGCTGGGGAGCCGCCCGCGGTTGGGGGGTCCCTGCGGAGCTGGGCGGGCCGCCGAACCCGCGCGCTCCCAGCGGCCGGGGCTCAACCAGCGGCGTGTCTGCTTTGCTGGGGGACCCCTGACTCTGACCTATCTCCAGCCCGGCTAGCCCTAACTTGGCCCTGCCGGGCTGTGCGAGGACCCCAGGGGACTCAAGTGTGTGAGAGGGACAGGAGCAGCCGGCCGAGGCTCGGGAGGAGGGGTGTGGCCGGGCTAGGCCCTGGGGCTGGGCACCTAGAGTGAACCCAGCGTGCCACTCCTCCGTGTCCCTGACGTTGGGTTTGGGGACCTGGGTGTCCACACCTGCTGGGCTGTGGGGAGGCACGTAGATGCCGGAACGCTGCACTCCGTGACACACGGGCCACTCTCTACCCGCGACTGAGTGCTGCTGGGGAGGGGGGTGGGGTGCGTGTGTCCGTGTGGGTGTGGGTGTGGGTGTGTGAGAGTGTGTCCACCTCCACGAGTTTGGGCCGCACCAGACAGGGCCTGTAATTCTCTGAGGGCAGCAGAGCAGGGGCTGAAAGCCAGATTTGGTCCTGTTAGCCTTCTATCCCAGTGTCCCAGAGAAACAGTCACCCACAGGAATGGCTCCACTTCTTTTCCAAGGCCAGGACAGATCACGCTGTAGGAGGCTACCTGCACACCCAGATCCTCTGAGAACATAGCACACAGGTACACACACACACACACACACGCACACACACACACAGAGAGAGAGAGAGAGAGAGAGAGAGAGAGAGAGAGAGAGAGAGAGAGAGAGAACACAAATAGATGTCTGTCAGAAAAGGCATCTCCAGCCAGGCCCTTCACCAAGCTGTTGAGGTGTCAGTGTCCAGCCAGGATTACACACCTTAACCATCCCCAGGGCCCTGTGATTGCAGTCCAGATCCACGACTAACCCTCTCCATGACCGACCTTGGGCAAGTCCCTTCTCCTGCCTGAATCTTGGGCTCATATCCCAACACGTAGAGGTTGGCCAAAATGATGTCAAGGGCTCTTCCCAGTCCTGACGTGCTTAGACTCGGAGATTGGGAACCCACCTTCCCCCAAAGCCACTGGGATGCCTCCAGGAGCTGGTTCCTCCATCTTTCCCACTCCTTCTCATCCTGACCCCCACCCCCTGCCTTGGCTGAACTCCCAGGGGCTCATTGCCATTTGGCAAAACCCATTAGAAGATGGCAGTGTTTTCCTGGGAGTCAACAGGAGTGGAAGTGGTTTAAAGACAGAGCTGGACACTGTCTTACCCACTGCAGAATTCCATTCTGAGGCTCGGGTGCTCTCCAACTGCAGAGAGAGGAACACCCAGACACTACCCAAAGAGCAGGTTTGGTCTAGGGCCCCTTCCCGCTGCCACTGGCCCAGGATTTCACGGCAGGTTAGCTGTCTGTAAATCAGAGTGCGACCTGTGTATGCCTCTCTCTGTCTTCCCACACCAGTGCCCCAGTTAGTACAACTTTCCTCTGAGTCCCGGGTTTCCTGCTTCAGCTTAACCTCCCTGCTGACCTCCTTGCTTCCAGCCTCATACCCACAGCAAATAGCATCCCCGGGACAATGCTTCCAGGGAAAAACAAACACGAAACTCCCAAAGCTCAGCTGTCCCAGCCTGCTTCAGCAAAGCCCACACAGCTGCCCACTGCTCCTTGCCCCACCTCCGCCTCCATGCCTGACTTTATTTCTTAATTCTTATTTGGATGGCTTCTCTCTATGGCCTCCAAATTAACCCTCAGAGAATATTTAACATGTTTCTAGCCAGTAACACCTTTTCTTCTGCATTCCCCTTGCTATCTAACCTAGCTCTCTAGGTCCAGTTCAACCCCTGCGCCCCCCCCCCCACCATCACACACACATACCCTGGAAGCCTCACAGGGCCACTGCCCTTGAGGACTGCGGCAGGACTTATTGGTAAAATGACCTAGGTGACCCAGTATGGGCTCTTTTAAATGCTTATTTACATCCTAAGAAGTGTGTTTTATTTTGCCTTTTTTCACCACACTGCCTTGTTAATGTCCATGTAGGCAAAGCATATCTCTCTGACTTTGAGGTCTAGCAAGGTGCCCAAGAGCCGCGAGCACTGGAGAATGCTATCAATGGGTTTAAAGTGTGCAGAAATGACAGGTGGTACCCTTCCCCTCCAACCGTGTTGTTGCTTTCCAAATTGTCCAGGATTCTTACTTAGAGAGATGCTAGAAACTGGGGCTAGCAGCCTAACACCCTTCTGCTGGTATTTATACAGTGTTGGTCAAGAAGAAAGACACCATCCTAGACTGGCAATGCCTACTCCCTACACTACCCAACCATCCCTGGCTTGTTTTTGTCACCTCTCACTTTGGTTCCGCCACCTAGCTGGAAGCTGTCCTTGGGATAGTGATGAGATGTCTGGAAGGGACTCTGTGTGAGAATGTTGTTAGCCTGATCCTGACCCAACTGCCTCCTTGGGAACATCCTGTGGCCAATCCCACTGGCTAAGACTGGATGAATGACAGAGCCAGCATCTATTGGCCACAATGGTGTTATCGCTTGGTTGGATCTCAGCCCTCACAACTCAGTGTGGGATTTTTAGCTCTGTTACTCCAAGCAGTGGGTACAGGTCAGGGAAGAGAAGGGATCTCCTGCCCAGAGCCACCAAGCTGATGGGCAGAGGACTGAGAAGGAGAAGCTGGCACTTCTGACTCCACACCCAGGGCTGTGTCCCTGCTGGCCTCTTGGCTGCTTCCTTTGCCGCCATATGCTATGAAGCCCAGGCCCAGCCTGGCAGAGCTACCAAGTGCCCAGTGATGCCAACTTGCAGGATGCTCACGAGCAGCCCTGATTGGTTGAAGGTCAGCAGGGTCCAACTTAGTCATTCACCTGGTTAGTCACATTCTCCACTCCCACCCCCTCATGCCTGGCCTCGCAGCTAGGGAACCCTTCCTTCCCTGCTCCCCAAGTTCACCAGACACAAATGGAAACTCTTTCCTTGGGAAACCTCACCCTCCCTAGCCGTTGAGTCATCAAACTCCTCCAGGCCCCAGCCCCCTCTATTCATAGCCTAAAGCTGTCAGAGAAGGAAGGGGCCTGGGGATCAGCTGGCGCCATCACCTCCTCCTACAGAGAAGGCATGGGGGGACAGGGAGACCAGGAGTCACACAGAGGGGGTACAAAATCTGACTCCCAGGCCCTCTGGTGCATCTTTACCTGTTATTACTTGGTTTAGTTCTGTTTATTTGTTTGTTCTGTGATACTGGGGGGTGGAGCTCAGGACCTCCTGCATGCAAGGCAAGCGCTCTACCACTGAAAACTCCATCCTGCTATTTTTATTGCCACAGTAGCCACAATAGTAATGGCAGCCTCCCTTTATTATCTAACCTCTGGCAGGCTCTATCTGGACACTTCATTTGTATTCGCTTGTTAAGTTCTGCCAGTCCTCCAAAGCTGACCTTATTACCCCCACTTTTCAGCTAAGCAAAGGAAGACTTTAAGCCAGCCACTCACCCATGGCCTCAGAGCTTGAGAGTACAGCACCTGTACAGACTCAACAGACCTATGACTCTTGCTGGTCGTTTCTTTCTCCATCTCAAACCCAGCCCAGACCCTTGGGTTACAAGGCACCAAGATATTCAAGCTGGTTCATCCCTAGCTGGGCATCCCAGAAGAAGGGAGTCTCTTGTTGCCAGTCTGCCATTCTCTCACCGCCTAAGGGCCCAACAGACAGATCTCTGCCTGGCACCTGGCTGTCCCCAAGGCCGCCTGGGATTCACAGGTGCTGGTTCTCTCACAGCAGGCCTGGGAATTTTTCTGGCTCTAAGGCAACGAGAGACCAGGTGATAGATCTGTTGATGGAGCCCAGGCAGGAAGCCTGTGCTGTTGCTTTCTGGCTCAGAGCCCGACCTCCCGCTGAGCACAGCCTCCTGTGGCTAGCTATGCAGCACAAGTGACCCTAGGACTGAATTCAAGCAGGTGGCCCAAAAGAGGGAAACTGTGCCTTTTATATCTTTCCCAGAAGTGACCTGCCACTTCCCAAATCACAGAGCCCTATAATAAAAGAATGAGAGGTGATATTAGGGAACATCCAACCACTCAGAGAGGTCAATAACTTGCCCTAGGTTACACAGCACGTTGAGCACTTGATGGAACCCATGATCAGCCTGTTATCTTCACACTGTGCGGCTCTCAGCTTTGCTCCCCCATCCCCGGCTCTTTGCCTACAGGCCGGCCCTTCTATCTTGACTCCACAAGCCCTAACCTGGAAACCAGATTTCCCGGCTTCATCTCAACCCACCTTCGCTCCCCTACCCAAGCTATTAAATGACCTGCCCAAGCTATTAAATCTCTCAGATCTCATTTTGTCAGTTATAAAATGAGAATTAAATTATCAGCAGGAAATAATACTTTCATGCAAAGGACGCGCCTGGTAGAGTTGACGTTTAATGATATCTGTTATGTTTACTATCATTAATGTTACTTTCATGGAGTATGCCTTCCCCCATGGAGGAGCCCTCTCTCTCTCTCTTCAGGGTTACCATGGCAGAGCTACCTTCTTCAGGAATAGGGTCAGCGAGGTGAGGGGGGTGAGAGGAGGATGGGGGGAAAGGTCCAAGAAGCTACCACATCCCTTTGTCTTACCCTCCTAAGATCCTACCCAGGGTCCCCTTTTCCTTCCGCATGCCTGGAGCCTGTGGTTCAAAGACTTTGCTACCTCTACTGAGCAGGCAGACCCTCAGAAAATTAGTGAAGAAGATTGAAGGTCCCTGTGCTAGGAGAACTTGTTACGTATTGGAGCAAGACAGAAAAAAAATTAGAATTCCATCAGCTCCATTGCTGGTCCTCTATGGCCCTCAGTTTCCTCATCTAAAAGTGGGTATATTTGGCCGGAGGTCCTCCTGCTTGCCCATCCAGTTCCCACGCATTCCAGTGGGGAGCTGGAGGTGTTGGAGGGAGCGGAGGCGAGGACAGGACAGAAATAGTAGACACACGACTGGCCACAGTGGGCACAGGACAAACACAATAAGTATTTCCAAAGGAAAACATAAACAAGCACAGATGAATGTAATGTGGATCACACTATAAACAGCTTTCAGCTGGCAGCACACCCCATGGGTCTGCGAGTTGATTTTATAATAATTTTTAAAAACCGAAAATGATGTCCCTGTAGCCAGCCAGCAGCCAGGGGAGAAAGCAAGCTCTAAGAGAGGCCACGATCTTGCCAGTCTAGGCAAACCTCTACAGGGACCCAGGGTGGACAACCCCTCTTCCACCCTGCATCCTGGCTGTGGGCTCAGGAAATTGACATGTGTCTGCAACAGGCCAGGCTCTGCCTGCTTGCTGTTCAGAACCAGTGTTCCCACACTGCCCTGCTCATAGAGATTTGGAAATTTGCCTAAGACACTACAGAAATAAATGTCAGCTCCAGGACTCACCTCCGCCTCCCCCACCTCCCAGGCCTGTGTGTGTATGGGCATCTTTTCTGAGAGCCATTCTTCCCATGGAGTCCCTGCGATTTCTTCTATGTGAACCTGTGTATGATAGAGAATGGGTGCCAGGGTGGATGCAGGGCAGTGGGACTATTGCACAGAGCAGTGTGCCCAGAGGATTAGCTCAAACCTCTCTTGTGTGGTGCCCACAGAATGCGAGAAGGGTCTTACTAAAGGCCATACAGTTAGCATCAGAGCTGGGCTTGGAGCCCTGTTTTCTGACCCCTCCGATAGCCTCTGGTCCTTAGAGAGCCACATGACAAATGCCTGCCGTGGCAGCACAGAGAGCAATTGAGCACCCAGCTGCCGCCGCAGCCTCCCAGGCCACGCATGCTCTCTTGTTGTTCAGAAACTGCCTGTGCTTTGGAAAGCTGCCAGGGGTCTCCTGGGACCAGCCCCTCACCTGGAACTGCCCAGGCCCTGGCAACTGCCACAAGCCAATTCTTCACTTTCTTGTTGCCTGGTGTGCCTTAGCCATGGCTGAGAGTAGGCAAGGCCTCCTTTTCTGGGGGCCTCTTTGTAGCAGAGCCAGGGCAAGGCTGGTCTTCTAGTCTCAGTCTTCACAAAGGGTTTGCTTGTTTGTTTGTTTGTTCCAAGACAGGGTCTCATTATGTAGCTCTGGCTGTCCTAGAACTCACAGATATTAAAGGTGGACACCACTATGCCTGGTACAAAAGAGGTTTCTTACTACTCCTGTACCCACTTCTGTTTCCTCCAGTGACATAGCAAAGTTCCTTTAAAAGGAATGGAAAGTAAGAACATGGCCTTGGTGCCCAGAACAAGAGACCTGTGTGTGTGTGTGTGTGTGTGTGTGTGTGTGTTTGTCTGTCTGTCTGTCTGTCTGTCTGCCTTTAACCCCCACCCCGCACCACTGCCACCATCTCTCCTGCCCACAGGGAGCACATCACTCCCTAGGGAGTTAGTGATTGTCTGACTTCCCATCTTGAGTCAGGCTTCACATAGGGCTTCCCTAAGTCAGTGTTTCTCCTGTGAAAGGCGGGCCCTGGGTGCCCTGATGTAAATGCAGATTCTGAATCAGTAGCTGTGAAACACAGCCTGAGAGTCTGCATTTATAACAAGCCCCAAGGGACGTGGATGCTAGAAAGCTATGAGCCACACTGCTTAGAATCCAATTAATCGTAAGTCATACAAAGATTCCAAAAATATCCACAGACGTGGAATGACACCCTTCAGTCTCAAGGTTTTGAATACAACACATTTCTGAGATCATGAAGAAGATCGTCAGTATCCCACATCAGGGTCAGAGCTCCTCCTTTCCACGGCATTTTGTCTTGGAGTGAGAGGCATGAGAGGAAATGAATCAAGTCAGAAGGGATTGCAACTGAAGAAGCTCATGGGCCCTAAGAGGAGGGTCTACTCCAAAGGCAACCCCACACCAGAGGAACACAGCAGTCGGATGGCTCTCTGCCTTCCTCTCCCAAGCCAAATGTGCATGCCAGCTGGCATTTTAATGAGGACAAAGCTAGCCATGTAGCTCAGTAGTAGAGTCCTCGCTTTGCATGCCCAAGGCCCTGGGTTTGAGCTCTAGCACCAAAAAATAAAGAAGACAACAAAGATTCTCCCCAAATTGTTCTATGGGAAAGGCAGCAGCAGAGGGACAGCGGGGTTGAGTTAGAGGGTTGCATGCTTGCACTCCTACTGTTGGCAGCATGCAGAGGGACAGCGGGGTTGAGTTAGAGGGTTGCATGCTTGCACTCCTACTGTTGGCAGCATGCAGAGGGACAGCGGGGTTGAGTTAGAGGGTTGCATGCTTGCACTCCTACTGTTGGCAGCATGCAGAGGGACAGC